>JASANG010003931.1:0-85593 GCA_030248215.1 Enoplolaimus lenunculus
TAGGAAACTTTCAACCTACTTGCAAGTCAATTGAAAATCTTGAATGCCCCTTTTACATTTTTAAACCCCCTAGTAAGGATAGCGGGCTACGGTCCTGGATCCGCAGCCAGCTCGGCACGGTAGTGGGTGCTCAAAACCGTTCAAGAGGGCCTGCAGGGATATCACTTGGAGATGAAACCTACAAACAGGACGAAAACGTTTCAAAACTGGAAACAAGTTCAGTTTTCACTTTTCATAACTACACACAAAAAAGTATTTCTAAATTTATTTAGAAAAGTATTTTCTGTGTCAAATCTGAAAACTTTTTCTGATATTTAATACAATTTTTATAAAAATAACTGGAAAACGTTTTTTCAGACTTTTATTTCAAAACTTTTTTGAAAACTGTTCTGTTTAACAGAAATACATTTCAAGTGCACTTTGCCAAATATATTTCTTAAATGCAAGAAATTATTTCTTAAATATCAGAGATATGATTTTGGGTGTAGTGATATATTTTACCTCATCGTCATAATATCCAATCGGTCCCGTTGCGCCATGCGGTTCACCACTACTGGCCCTTGTTGAATGCATTTGATAAATTTACAACTTACACCAAGCCATGGCCCAAAATCAAATTTTCAAAAAAACACCGCCATTTTAAGATAACAAACCTTAAAATTTTTCCATTTTAAAATTGTATTTTCAGTTTGAAGAAGCAACAAAACTCACAGTTTCAAAACACTCCTATAGCTGTCGTTTCACTAGAACTCTGAAGGTCCGTATTCTCAAATGTGTGCACGACCTCGAACTTGTAAGCAATAGGTTTTCAAACAAACGAATTACGGCAGCTACAAATATCAAATTTAAGAGCACGGATTCTCAAATGTGTGTAGCACCTATCACCAGTTGGTGATCGGTCCTGTAACTTTTCAACCAGAGCATGGTGAGGTTCGGAAACTCAGCATATTATTGCGTTTGATTTGCCCTACTTCTGTACTAAATTATGAGATCTGCAATTGCAAATGTGCGTCAGTTTGAAAACCTACCGCTAACTGATGATTGGTGCTATACGCATTTGAGAATATGGGCCAAGATTGCAAGTATGCACGCTCAAATGCCAAAAATTTGTCAAATTTTAAACTTCTTGATTGGCTGATTCAAGTCCTATTTACCAACTGGTTATAGGTGCGACATATGCATTTGAGAATATGGAGCCCTGGATCAAATCCTCGTTGAATAGTTAAATGTTTCTTAGAATTGCATCTGTCTGACGATGCTTGTAAACACTTTAATTTTCCAATAATTCTTAGTTGTGCTCCAAATCATTAATAGGTACTAAATCACATGTTTTTCAATTGAAAGCCTCCGGATTGAATATAAAGTAAACGCTTACATAGGAATAGCACCTGTATTGTCAAATTGTGTTCAACACCTATCACCAGCTGGTAATAAGTCTTGAAAATTTAACAAATACTGAACGATGAGTTTGGTAATTTTGTGCAGTTAAAGGGTAAAGATATACTTTTGTTGACGTCCGGCGCCATCTGTCACCGTGCGTCACTTGTACGGCGTCGTCCGTCACTTGTACGGCGTCGTCCGTCACTTGTACGGCGTCGTCCGTCACTTGTACGGCGTCGTTCGTCACTTGTACGGCGTCGTCCGTCACTTGTGCGGCGTCGACCGTCACTTGTACGGCGTCGTCCGTCATCATGCGGCGCCGTGTGTCACCGTGCAGTATCGTACGTAAATAACTCACGTACGATAACGTATAGCGACGAACGGTGACGGACGGCGCCGTACGGGTGACGAACAGGGACGGACGGCGCCATACGGGTGGCGCACGGTGACGGACGACGCCGGAGTGCAACCCTAAGTATATATCCTTTTATTACTTGCATGTGTACCAATCCATTACTTTTCACTCGCAATACAGGCCAGTATCCAGCTCATTTTGCTAGGAGGCTAAACATTTTTAGGAGTGACATATAAGGGATGTGTATGACTTTACATGTTAAGTTGACAATTTTCTAGGGTGGCCAAAATACTTCCTGGGACAGGTTGAGCCTCCGCTGGCCGTCCTCTAGCTACGGGACCGTTACGTTAGAACGGAAATCCCAAAATTCGAAGATTTAAAACATTTAGGCGTATGCTTAAATTTTGTTCGCAAAGCTTTACGCCGGAATAAAATAATTTTAAAAAACATAAACACAATTTTCCCAACTCCAAAGTAAACCAGAATCCTTCAAAGAATGGACCCGTCCGTAGCCAAGGATGGCCAGGGGGGGGCTCAGCTTATCTCCCCTGAAAAACATTTTGGGCCCCCATAAAATTTTAACCTTGCTTGTAAGTCATTCAAAACGCTTTTGTGCCCGTTCTGAAAACCTTTTAACCCACTAGCAAAATAAGCTTGCTACAGGCCTGTCAAAGTATACAACTCATATATTACCACGCTTTGAGCATAACTTTACTGAAAACGTTTTTTTGTGGAAATAACTTTAAGTAACTTTTTACGTCTTTAGACAAGCTTAAATTCCGCTAAAATGAACCATTTTAACAAATTAAATCGCTCAACCAGAAATACATAGCTACACCCATAAATTATTCGACCAATGGGGTTTAAGCAATTGAACTAAGAAGTTTGGGCGCCTTCTGGTTTCTTGTTATGCCAAATAAATGGATGGGTGGGTCATCAGGGACGCGCAACCGCCAGAGGGTTACCGTTGCTTCCGGTTGGCCGAAAAAAATTTTCGAATTAAAAAATTTTACCTGAGGGAAATTTTAGTTGCACCCTCTGTCGAAACCTCCGCACCCCCTCTTATAAATGTTCCAAGCCTGACGGTTATAAGGATTGAAGTGAAATACTTAAGCATGAGCTTCAGTATTTTTAAATCCATAACTAGTATTCGATCTAAATTCACCGTACGATCGCCTATGTACTCGTTTTCAGCATTTCTTACAGCTACGAATTACGTTGAAAATTCAAAAAGTTTAACTGAATTTCAAAAAAATTCCACGTTTTCGTTGCTTCGACCACCATTACGTAAATCGCTAATCACCATGGTATGTATTCTCAAATGCGTATAGCACCTATCACCAGTTAGCAACAGGTTTTCAAATTGGCAAAAACCGGCAGTGCCAGATTTTAAAATTTGTACAGACTGCGACAAATCAAATCATGTGAAAAATGTGCTGATTTTTAAAGCACACCAGTTTTTGATTCGAAAGTTACAAGACCTATCACTGACTGATGATAGGTGTTAAATACAATTGTAAAATACGGTCTCTGCTTGTATACACACGTTTGAAAATACCTGTACTAAACTCGTAAAAACAACGCAAACGCTATTGATAGATATTTCAATTTTTAAGCTTCCCACAAACTACGCTTAGGTTTACGGTGTAGTCCCTGATGAAAAACGGGCTAATCAGCTAAAATCACTTTGATAGCCAGATGATTTACTATGTTACTGAATTAGTTTAGTAGTCAAATCTTAATCCTATTCCAATCATTACATGCGGATCCTTTTATCAGTGTTGTGAGATCAGAGTTATGCTTGACAACTTGCGTATGGGCGGTGCTATTCTTTCGATGACGTTTGGTGCCGTCCGTTATCTTTCGGCGCCGTCCGTCACCGTACGCCACCGTACGTCACCGTACGGTATCGTACGTAAATCTGACGGACGGTGAGGCACGGTGACGGACGGCACCGCACGACAAGTATAGCGCCATCCTTACTGTAGTGACCCGAATAAGAGGGGGGATTGATATTCATTTGGCCTCTCCAGAGGGTACCCCCGTTGTTATTCGGTTACGGACTGTTATTTATTTTTAACCCACGCTCCACCACCCTTCGTTACTGATATATATGTGGTACTGCAATTATCCGTTGAATTAAACGTTTATTTGTCTTTTGTCAATAGCTTGAGTGAAAATACAAGGTTATACTTAGGAATGTACTTTCAAAATTTAAGTACGCTTTAAAGTTTCGAACTCAAATTATTTGGTCCTGGAGTCATTTATGCGCTACAATTAGGGTTAATTGACATTTATGGACTCTAATTAGGGTTTAGGGACTCTATCCGTTTACGGACTCTTATGAAAGATACGGACTCCAATTGATTCGGACTCAAAATAGGGACCCTCCTCTTGTTACCCCTCCCCCTCTTATTCGGGTCAATACAGTAAATAAGTGAAGTACAAAATATTTCAAGAAAGTCCGTTTCTGTAAAATTGAAAAATTCAAAACTTCCCTGCGCCAAACACCTATGGTCACAGTGACTTTAAACCAATTTTTCAATCGAAACAATATTTTGAATTCCTCGCTGTGCGGTCTCCAAACTGTCCAATCGTCTGTCTGTCTTAAAATTTCAAAGCAATTCTGTAATCTTTCATATAAATATTTTCCCAACCGCATTTGTCAACATATAATTTAATAAAATCCGCATTATAAATTTTAGGCGAATGTTTTGGACCGTAACCTAAAATAAAGCATACTTCTAAGCCTAAGCCTAAGCGTTGAAAAAAGCGTATTCCTAAACGTAAGCCTAAGATTAAGCGTAAGCAAAAAATGTAGTCTATAATCTAAGCCTACTGTTTTATAGAAGACCTACCAGAAACAGAAACGGCCCTAAAAAGTAACATGGGCCAATTTTTTTAAAGTTCAAAGTTGTGTTATGTAGTAAAACTTATCCGCAGTTGCCAAACTTATCTCTAAATTAGAAACCAACTTCTATAGACATATTTTAGGCAATTCAACGCCTAAACCAACTCGAAAATATAACCAGTTATTGGGTTAAAATTACCATCGGTGACCTGGCTAAACTGGTAAAACAGGCCAAAAAAACACACTGCAACAAACCAGAAAAGTGATGCAGTTTTAACTAAAATTAACTATTGAGAAAGTATCAAATATCGTAACCCATTAAAATGAGCACAAAACCACACGGCAACCGTAAAATCACACAATTTTCCATCATGCCAGAAGACCGCTCCATAGTGGAAATAGTACAAAAAACAACAGCCAGGGTCGTTATACCAAACGGGGTTCATGAAATATATCCCACCGAAAGTTTTTGATAAACAAGGCAAAGATACTTTTACAAACTGCAGATCTTTGCAACTTTTCTACATCCGTTTGCGTTTTCTGTTTCCGTTATTTTTTTGCTGTCCGTTTACGCCCTGGTTAATAGAGGTTCACGATCATTTTCTCGCTCGATATGCTCACTGTCGTGAAAACCCTTTTAGATGAACTTATCTCGGCACGAAACGAAATCCTTGTTCTACCCCATACACTAACGGGTTCATGTATAGAACAGGGCCGGGTCGTTTTCCAGCGTGGCTGTAATAGCGTCAATTTAAGCTTTAGACTAATTTTTTTGTTTAGGCTTAGGCTTATTAATAGGCTCATCCTTACGTTTAGGCTTAGGCTTAGGCTTATTAATAGGCTCATCCTTACGTTTAGGCTTAGGTTTAGGCTTATTAATAGGCTCATCCTTACGTTTAGGCTTAGGCTTAGGCTTACGCTTATTAATAGGCTCATCCTTACGTTTAGGCTTAGGCTTAGGCTTACGCTTATTAATAGGCTCATCCTTACGTTTAGGCTTAGGTTTCGGCTTAGGAATATGCTTATACTACTGTTCCGGAGCTGTTCTATACATGGGCCCACTAACGTAAAGCGTTAAATGTGGAATTTTTTCTACTGAAGCTGCTTGTAGCGAGAATTCGACGCGTGTTTCACTGGTGGACTTTAACGGCGTCCAGCCATCAGACGCATTTAGCTTCCGTGACAAGGATCAAAACCGAAATGTTGTATTAAATATTAATTTCTACCAAAAATTGCGTTTGGCTTCTCGTTCGCTTTGGTTGCTAGCTTATTTACTGCGACAAATCACGAGGCGTCGGTCAGAAGATTTTATGAATCAACGATCGCTGCGTTTAACAGCCTCGTATTTCGCTTGTACAAAAATAATTGTACTCCATTTAAAAAAATAACAGAACGATGGAATGAATGTACTATACCACCGTTGCAGGCTAATAGCCAGCTCATCTTGCTAGGGGGGGCTAACAAATTTTCAAGACAACCATATAAAGGGTTTTCGCTGACTTTACAAGCAAGATTGAACGTTTTCTAGAAGGCACTAAAAAATTTTTCCATGGCACCGAACCGGTGCCGTTGAGGCAAAACTTCTAAGCGATTGTCGAAATTAGCTGGATCATTAGCAATGACGCCTGCTGTTGGCATAAGTGTCACGCTGTACATGAAGCTGTTTCAGCTTCAAAATGGTATAAAATCCTGAATGACCGTAAAATCCAACGAATATTAATTAAGGGGTCGCCGATTGTCAAAGATTTAAAAAAATTCTAATTAAAAACAACAATATTTGCGTTTATCGCTGTGTGTTTTGCCAATTTCAGTAGTTCAAGATCAATAAATGCCGAGTAAAACTGTGAAAACTCAACCAGTTTCTATGGAGTTTACTAACAGCATTTTTGAACCATAGTTCAGATTACAACTATTGTGCATTCAAATTCAACTATTTTCACGTTTAATACAGCCCCGGGCCCGTAGCCAGCTCACCTTCGCTAAGAGGGGGGGGGGGGTGGAAATCTTTCAGGAGGGACATTGAAGGGTTTTTAATGACTTGCAAGCAAGGTTGAAAATTTTCTAGGAGAGCCAAATTATTTTCAGGGGAAGCTAAGTCCCCTGCCCCCCCTTGGCTTCGGGCCACCAAAATTTTTGCCCACACATGAAAGGGGGTCATGTAGAGATAAGGGGTGGACCGATTTTGTTTGAGACTTAAATAAAGTAAGCTAAGCCTTTAGACTATTTTTGCTTAGGCTTAGGCTTAGGTGCAAGCTCGTTTTAACACTTAAGGTAAAGCTTAGGCTTAGGAATATGCTTTAACGGCCCGGTTCTATACATTGGTCTATGGGAATATAAAGACCAATATAAATCAGTAGAATGGGGGAATACCTCAACCAATAATAACTTACCTGAACAATAAAGTTAACACGCCAAACAGCACAAGTTTATCCAATCGCATAGTAGGATCCAGAGCGTTGCCAGGGTGGCTTAACCCCTTTAGGCAAATTTTAACCTTCTGTATCAACCTAGATGGCAAGTCATGGGAAGTCCCAGTATTCCCCTGTTAAGTTTTTTACCGCTACGATGTTTAGTTGTCTTCGGCCCTGGTGCAAACGGGCCCGTAGCCAGACGGGGGTCAGGGAGGGGCTCAGCGCCTCCTGGAAGAATTTTAGCCCCCACAGACGAATTTAACGTTGCTTTACAAGTCAACGAAAACCACTGTATGTCCCTCCTGAAAAACGTTTAGCCCCACTAACAAGGTGAGCTGGCTACGGGCCTAGTTGTATAGTCACATTGAAACACTGGGTATACTCAAATGTGTGTATAGCACATATCGGCAATTGCTGATAGATATTGTGACTTTAATTGACACCACAATTGAGTTTCCCGGGACCGGAATTTTACGCCGGACCGGCGTCAGAACCGGAGCTCAAGGCCCTTTTACCGGTTCTGGGGCTCGTACCAACAGGGACCAACGGATATTTCTGAGCGAATGTATTCGGTTTTATCAAAATATTTGTAATCTTATTATTCCATATGTATTTTAAAAAATTCAGTCCCACGTAAAGATCACTGGCGGAACGATTTTGTGCGGGACTGCCATAGAGTAAGCTTCTGCTTTAGACTAATTTTTTGCGTGTGTTTACACTTAATATATGCTTATACTACTGTTACAGCTCTGTTCTATACATTGGCCGAACTTCGTATCTGGTAGAGATGTTCCATTTGAGCAACTGTATGACTATAACTAACGGATACGTGCTATACATGTTTGAGAATACGTTCAATGATAAAACCATCGCAAAACTTACGTCGTCCTTGTGCATCACCAAACTATCATCTAAGTCGCCACCGAACATTATTATCGAGTTAATTTAAGTAACCCCCAAAAACAAAATAACAAACTTTAAGCCAGGAGCCATATACTAGGAACAGTTCCCATGGTACAACGCACACCCTCTCTCAACTGAGTTCCATATACTTGCGAAGCTTTACACGTTATTAGTCGTCCGCCGGATGCGGATTTTTTGCCGGAGCCGGATTTCCGGCCGCACCCTGATATATATGTATATATGTATATATGTGTATATACATATATATGTTTATATGTATATGTGTATATACATACATATATATGTATTTAATACGTATGTATAAATGTTCACCTATACACATAACATATATACATAGTGAATAGCTATCCAAGCCTCTAGCAAGTAAATTAGCTATAATTTTTTGACTTAACGCTTGAATATTTTCAAAAATAGAGATTAATTACCTAATTTCCACAATTTCCGTAAATACTTTTATATTAACAACGAAATTGGCCAACGTAAAGAACAGGAGCGGAACAGTATTATAAGCATATTCCTAAGCCTAAGCCTAAGCCTAAGATTTAGCGTAGGAACGATCATATTCCTAAGCCTAAGCCTAACACTTAGCGTAGGAACGATCATAATCCTAAGCATAAGCCTAAGCCTAAGACTTAGCGTAGGAACGATCATATTTGTAAGCCTAAAGCCTAAGCCTAAGCCTAAGCCTACTTAAGCCTAAGCCTAAGCCTAGGCCAAGCAAAAAAATTAGTCTAAAGCTTATGCTTACTCTATTGCAGTCCCACAGAAAAACGTTCCGTCCCTGATCTTTTGCATCGGCCACGAAATCCGTAGATGCGCCATAACGGATCCACACTCGAAACTTCGATCTGTCTCTCGGTGTTGCCCTTTAAATCTTTTTATCTCAATAACCAAACCCCAAACGAACATTATCGTTGCAAACACACAGTTTGGGTGATTATGAGCAACTGTGAAGTGACAAATTGTTTCTGGGGTGAGATTGGGTGGGGGCATAATTATCATTTACCATATTCTAATGCGGGTGGGTAAACAGAGCTATAATTGTCAAGCTTTGCTTTCAATATATTCCCATATTTTCAGACCCGTAGCAAGCTCACCTTGCTAGGGGGGGCTAGAAATTTTTCAGGAGGGGCGTTCAAGGGCTTTTAATGATTTGCAAGCAAGGTTGATAAATTTTTTAGGGGGACCAAAGTTTTTCCAGGGAGGTTAAGCCGCCTTTGGCTCCCTTCTTGGCTACGGGCCCACATATTTCTAGAGAAAACGTTAAGGGGGTTGAACTGTATAGTTTGATAAATTAGTATGAGCACACTGGCTAATCCAAACGTGGGCCTGGGCCACACCAGGCCTAGCAAACCCAACAGAGATTGAAACCAAAATTTCGTAAATAAAACGTTTCTTGCTCGGTTCGCTAGCGAGTTTGCTATAATACAGCGTTCATTACGCCCGTCAGAAATTTTAACCTGACATTTAACAGTAACAACAGTGTGGTGTTATTGAGGATATCTTTGTGGGTGCGAACACATTTCTTTCAGTTCTGCGTGACTACAAGCATCCAAAATGTTGATGAAATTTTCACCAATCTTAGATTCAAATGATTTTTTGTATCAGTATAGTAAATGATAGACAATTGATAGCACTCGACACCTTCCGTCGGCGAAAATTATCACCTCGTCCAACTGAAACCCCAAGAGCACTCAAAAACAGGAAATGCCGCTGCATACTATTAGCTTAAACTTAAACTGTTTACTCAAACCTGCAAAATTTAATTCTAAGCCTAAATTCTGTCCAAACTTAGGAGCTCCAAAATCCGTTCAATCAACTCACTGCAATTTACAGTGTATATTTTATATTTTAAATTTAAAAAATTTTAACAAAGAATTCAAATACTAAGAACCCGGTGTTTGACTGTACACGCGGTTCGGAAGCCATTATCCAAGTATTACGTTTGTATTAATAAAAGCAAAAGCGTACAGTTCAACGTCTAAATGCGCGTATTGCATGTTTCTGCCACTTGACCTTTAAATATTAAATATCAATTTTGCGTTTTAAAACCAGAAAATTACCTTCTGAACGAAACTTTTTTAATTTCGTTGGCCAAACTGGCTCGCTGTGTAAAGGGAACAACGTGGAACCCAGGTCCGGCGATCGGAACAACGGTCTTATGCACCCGTATTTTGGTCCTTCAAAAAATAAATTTAGTCAAAATTTAGCTGTAATCAGGAGGTTGGTTGTGATGTTGATGCTAATTTCTTACAAATTCTTTTTGGTTTTTAAAGAAAAAATACTAAATATTAACCATGTTATATATTTGTTTAGCAATTTAATTTTAAGGAATTAAGCGAACTGCGTAAAAATCAAGTGCGGAACGTTTTTTTGTGGGACTGCAATAGAACAAGTTCAAGCGTTTTGACTATTTTTGCTTAGGCTTAGGCATATGCTTGCTTTATTACTCTTATGGCTCTGTTGTATAGGTACATTGTGGCCAGATAAACGGTATACTGAACGTAATTTGACGAAAATGAGTTGAAATTATTTAAACTACCAAGTCAACAGCCAATCTCAATGGAAGAAAGTGTCGCAAAATAAATACCGCTTTCAGCAAGGAATACTGATATATCACTTCAGGCACCAAAATGACTTTTAAAATTCATTTCAATAAGTCAACAAACAGTCACATAGCTAGGATTTCATTTCGAAAGAGTATAAACCTTAAAAAACAATATTTACCAGCGAGAAAAAACGATTGGCCCATAGCCTGTGGCACGTTTGTTCTAAACTGAGTCGAAATTGGTCAAATTTTTGGCCATTTTTAACAAACAAAATTATGAATATATTCCCTACGTCCCTGTGTATATGTTCCTACTAACAAAAGAACTTTATAAGAGGATATAGCAAGAACCTGATATCTGTTTACCGTTACAATTTCAGGGGCCGAACACCTATTCTGCGGGACAGCAATATAGGGTAAGCTGCGGCAATTTCGGTAGTAAAATTTTGCATAGTTTTACAAAATGTATCTTTTCGGCGGCGTTTTGTTTTAAACTTTTGGGCCCGTGTATAGAACAGGGCCGGATCGTTTTCCGGATGGGCTATAATAGAGTCAATGTAAGCTTTAAACTAATTTTTTTTGCTTACGCTTAGGCTTAGGCTTAGGCCTAGGCTTAAGATTAAGCTCATCCATACACTTAGGCTTAGGCTTAGAAATACGATATGACTTGTCCGGCCCTGTTTTATACATAAACCCGACCTGTTCTATACATTGGCCAACTTTTGGCACAATTTTGAGGAAAAAATTTGCTGAGATTTTGTATTAAGTATATAAGCGTAACACACAAAAGATTTTACACAACACCTGGCAGATATTTTGTCAAATTAACAAATTAAACATAATTTTAACTAAAATCTCTAATTTTACGTCACTCCTGGCTTCATCTCCTGCTCTGGTATTTGTCACTTGCGGTTTATACCATAATTGTTCCTTGAAACCAAGACCAGCTGGCAGGGTCCAACATTAGTTCATATCCCAGCATCGTTCTGAAATTGGTTGAATGACACTTTTGAACGCAGTATTCAATGTCCCTTGAGATTTTCAAAATCAACGCTAGTTTACATTGTGAACACGCTGAGTAAATTGAACCAGAAACCGCGAACTAGAAGCCAGTTCTAATAGAGTACATTTACTGTGTACAATCTAGTGCTGACGATAGAAGAAGCATAATAGGATAAGACTTTGATTCTAAGTCTAAGCATAAGCGCTGCAAAATTATGTTCCTAAGCGTAAGCCTAAGCCGAAGCCTAAGCCTGAGCAAAAATGTAATCTAGAATCTAAATCTACTCTTTTATAGACCCACCGGAAACCTTGACGCCCTCAGGGCCGTGGTTCTTAAACGTCCCTCCGCATCTAATATTAAGGCTTAGGCTTAGGCACAGGCTTCGATTAAATCGTTCCCGAAGCCTAAGCCTAAGTTTGGCCCAGGCATAAGTCTATTTGGAGGAAGTGTACAAGAAAGAGTCTAAGGTTTGGAAGACTTGGTCGGATATCGCTGAACGGAACGTTCGTTGTTTGCACTTTTGTTTCGACCATTCTATGATTTCACTGTGCAGCAACTTGGGAATATTGAAATATACTTGACCCTGCACTAAATAAGGGAGGAAGTAGGCTAAAAACGCAACACACGAGCAGGAAACATTGTTTTCTACACAGAATGTACCCAGTTGCATACTGCTGTTAAAGACTATCATCAACTCTTGATCAGGCGGATACATCAAGTAATCGATTAGGTTGTGTGGCCCTCAATCTATGAACCCACAAATTTCTCCATTCCTGGGATCCGCCTCTCCAAAACAAATGCTGTTATAGATTTATCCCTGGTCCTGAGCCAAGGGGTGATGGGGGTGGCTTAGTTGAGGAAAAATTTTGGCCCCCTCCTCAGTTTTTTCCACTTGCAGGTGACTGACTGAAACCTCTTGAATGCCCCTCCTGGAAAATTTTTTAGCCCCCTCTAGCAAGGTGAGCTGACTAAGGGCCCGTTTTACCCCCCCTTTTTGAAATAAAGGCCAGCCCTCTGGCTCGGATCGAAGGATTTTAGGCAAACTTACCGTAGAATATCGTCGCACAAATTGTTTATAATTCTGATACGGATCTGAATACTCAAGGACGCTACGTGATGAACGCATAATCGATAAAACAATTTAAAAACAACAGAAATATAAAAACACAAAAAAAATCCGAAAAAAAAATAGATACAACAGGTGACAAAATTAATTTGACAAAAAAACCCAAATTTTAGCCTAAACCTTAAAATAAACCTAATTATTATTTCCGGTTTATTAAAATTGAGCAGATGCTCAAAGTTATCCGGTTGTGCCTACGGTGCGGGCGCCGTCCAATTTAATACGGCGTATACATGCAACCGTGGTTTAAAAACTGTGTTGCAGCTTATCTACCCAATATACCTCAAAATTGACCGTGGATCATAGGCGGGTACAGCTGCACCCCGAACCCCAGAAAATACCTGAGGGTGGTCTTAGTTGTACCCAAGCGGTTGCAACTTTACTATTTCCGCGACCGGAAATGAAGCCTCATGCGACACGGTCGTATAGATTTGGTTCACGAACTTACGGTGTATACTAAATTTGCAGCAGGTGTTCGGGCCCGAGCCACGCCACATTGCTGCGGAAAGGCCAACTAAAAATCTTTCAGGAGGAACATACAAAGGTTTTCGTAGTTTTACAAGCATGGTCAAATATTTTCAGGGGTCGGGGTGCAGCTGTACCTGCCTATGATCCACGGTCAATTTTGAGGTATATTGGGTATATAAGCTGCAACACAGTTTTTAAACCACGGTTGCATGTATACGCCATCTCAAGAATTGGACAGCGCCCGCCCCGTAGGCACAACCGGATAACTTTGACATCTGCTCAATTTTTTTTAATAAACCGGAAATAATAATTAGGTTTATTTTAAGGTTTAGGCTAAAATTTGGGTTTTTTTGTCAAATTAATTTTGTCACCTGTTGTATCTATTTTTTCGCATTTTTTTCGGTGTTTTTATAGTCTCTGTTGTTTTTAAATTGTTTTATCGATTATGCGTTCATCACGTAGCGTCCTTGAGTATTCAGATCCGTATCAGAATTATAAACAATTTGTGCGACGATATTCTACTGTAAGTTTGCCTAAAATCCTCGATCCGAGCCAGAGGGCTGGCCTTTATTTCAAAAAGGGGGTAAAACGGGCCCTAGTCAGCTCACCTTGCTAACAGGGGCTAAAAAATTTTCCAGGAGGGGCATTCAAGAGGTTTCAGTCAGTCACCTGCAAGTGGAAAAAATTTGGGGGGGGCCAAAACTTTTCCTGGGGAGCTAAGCCGCCCCCCATGGCCCCCTTGTGATGGACCGGGATAAATCTATAACAGCATTTGTTTGAGAGGCGGATCCAGAATGAATTGTTGTGGGTTCATAGATTGAGGGCCGCACAACCTAATCGATTACTTGATGTATCCGCCTGATCAAGAGTTGATGATAGTCTTTAACAGCAGTATGCAACTGGGTACATTCTGTGTAGAAAACAACGTTTCCTGCTCGCGTGTTGCGTTTTTAGCCTACTTCCTCCCTTATTTAGTACACGGTCAAGTATATTTCAATATTCCCAAGTTGCTGCACAGTGAAATCATAGAATGGTCGTAACAAAAGTGCAAACAACGAACGTTCCGTTCAGCGATATCCGACCAAGTCTCCAAACCTAGACTCTTCTGTACACTCCTCCAAGAGATGTATGCCTCGCTAATGAGGTTAGCTTCGGGAACATTAATCGAAGCCTAAAAAAAAAACCAACAAACACCAACATAACACCTATACACAACCACAAAAAAAACAATAAAATATAACAACACACAAAAAACACAACACAACTAAAAAAAAAAAAATAAAACAACCAAACCCACCAAAACAACAAAACAAACAAAACAAAAAACAAAAAAAAAAAAACAAAACAAAAAAAAAAAAAAAAAAAAAAAAAAAAAACAAATAAAAAAAAAAAAAAAAAAAAAAAGCCTAAGCCTAAGCCTTAATATTAGATGCGGAGGGACGTTTAAGAACCACGGCCCTGAGGGCGTCAAGGTTTCCGGTGGGTCTATAAAAGAGTAGATATAGATTCTAGATTACATTTTTTGCTCAGGCTTAGGCTTCGGCTTAGGCTTACGCTTAGGAACATAATTTTGCAGCGCTTATGCTTAGACTTAGAATCAAAGTCTTATCCTATTATGCTTCTTCTATCGTCAGCACTAGATTGTACACAGTAAATGTAGTCTATTAGAACTGGCTTCTAGTTCGCGGTTTCTGGTTCAATATACTCAGCGTGTTCACAATGTAAACTAGCGTTGATTTTGAAAATCTCAAGGGACATTGAATACTGCGTTCAAAAGTGTCATTCAACCAATTTCAGAACGATGCTGGGATATGAGGTTTAATATTGGACCCTGCCAGCTGGTCTTGGTTTCAAGGAACAATTATGGTATAAACCGCAAGTGACAAATACCAGAGCAGGAGATGAAGCCAGGAGTGACGTAAAATTAGAGATTTTAGTTAAAATTATGTTTAATTTGTTAATTTGACAAAATATCTGCCAGGTGTTGTGTAAAATCTTTTGTGTGTTACGCTTATATACTTAATACAAAATCTCGGCAATTTTTTCCTCAAAATTGTGCCAAAAGTTGGCCAATGTATAGAACAGGGTCGGGTTTATGTATAAAACAGGGCCGGAACAGTAGTATAAGCATATTTCTAAGCGTAAGCCTAAGTGTATGGATGAGCTTAATCTTAAGCCTAAGCCTAAGCCTAAGCCTAAGCGTAAGCA
Organism: Enoplolaimus lenunculus; assembly: GCA_030248215.1. Classification (NCBI taxonomy): domain Eukaryota; kingdom Metazoa; phylum Nematoda; class Enoplea; order Enoplida; family Thoracostomopsidae; genus Enoplolaimus; species Enoplolaimus lenunculus. The sequence goes on from JASANG010003931.1 coordinate 15,272, forward strand.
AAAAAATTAGTTTAAAGCTTACATTGACTCTATTATAGCCCATCCGGAAAACGATCCGGCCCTGTTCTATACACGGGCCCAAAAGTTTAAAACAAAACGCCGCCGAAAAGATACATTTTGTAAAACTATGCAAAATTTTACTACCGAAATTGCCGCAGCTTACCCTATATTGCTGTCCCGCAGAAAAGGTGTTCGGCCCCTGAAATTGTAACGGTAAACAGATATCAGGTTCTTGCTATATCCTCTTATAAAGTTCTTTTGTTAGTAGGAACATATACACAGGGACGTAGGGAATATATTCATAATTTTGTTTGTTAAAAATGGCCAAAAATTTGACCAATTTCGACTCAGTTTAGAACAAACGTGCCACAGGCTATGGGCCAATCGTTTTTTCTCGCTGGTAAATATTGTTTTTTAAGGTTTATACTCTTTCGAAATGAAATCCTAGCTATGTGACTGTTTGTTGACTTATTGAAATGAATTTTAAAAGTCATTTTGGTGCCTGAAGTGATATATCAGTATTCCATACTGAAATCGGTATTTATTTTGCGACACTTTCTTCCATTGAGATTGGCTGTTGACTTGGTAGTTTAAATAATTCCAATTCATTTTTTTTCAACTTACGTTCAGTATACCGTTTATCTGGCCACAATGTACGTATACAACAGAGCCATAACAGTAATAAAGCAAGCATATGCCTAAGCCTAAGCAAAAAATCACTCAAAACGCTTGAACTCGTTCTATTGCAGTCCCACAGAAAAATGTTGCGCACTTGATTTTTACGCAGTTCGTTCAATTCCTTAAAATTAAATTGCTAAACAAATATATAACATGGTTAATATTTAGTATTTTTTCTTTAAAAACCAAAAAGAATTTGTAAGAAATTAGCATCAACATCACAACCAACCTCCTGATTACAGCTAAATTTTGACTAAATTTATTTTTTGAAGGACCAAAATACGGGTGCATAAGACCGTTGTTCCGATCGCCGGACCTGAGTTCCACTTTGTTCCTTTTACACAGCGAGCCAGTTTGGCCAACGAAATTAAAAAAGTTTCGTTCAGAAGGTAATTTTCTGGTTTTAAAACGCAAAACTGACATTTTAATATTAAAAGGTCAAGTGGCAGAACACATGCAATACGCGCATTTAGACGTTGAACTGTACGCTTTTGCTTTTAATACAAACTTAATACTTGGATAATGACTTCCGAACCGCGTGTACAGTCAAACACTAAAATATAAAATATACACTGTAAATTGCAGTGAGTTGATTGAACGGATTTTGGAGCTCCTAAATTTGGACAGAATTTAGGCTTAGAATTAAATTTTGCAGGTTTGAGTAAACAGTTTAAGTTTAAGCTAATAGTATGCAGCGGCAATGCTTGTTTTTGAGTGCTATTGGGGTTCTAGTGGGACGGGGTAATTATTTTGGCCGAAGGAAGTTGTAGAGAACTATCAATTGCCTATCATTTACGATACTGATACAAAAAATCATTTGAATCTAAATGTAGTGAAAATTTCATCAACATTTTGGAAGCTTGTAGTCACGCAGAACTGAAAGAAATGTGTTCGCACCCACAAAGATATCCTCAATAACACCACTGTTGTTACTGTTAAATGTCAGGTAAAAATTTCTGACGGGCGTAATGAACGCTGTATTATAGCAAACTCGCTAGCGAACCGAGCAAGAAACGTTTTATTTACGAAATTTTGGTGTCAATCTCTGTTGGGTTTGCTAGGCCTGGTGTGGCCCACGTTTGGATTAGCCAGTGTGCTCATATTAATTTATCAAACTATACAGTTCAACCCCCTTAACGTTTTCTCTAGAAATATGTGGGCCCGTAGCCAAGAAGGGAGGCAAAGGCGGCTTAACCTCCCTGGAAAAACTTTGGTCTCCCTAAAAAATTTATCAACCTTGCTTGCAAATCATTAAAAAACCCTTGAACGCCCCTCCTGAAAAATTTCTAGCCCCCCCTAGCAAGGTGAGCTTGCTACGGGTCTGAAACTATGGGAATATATTGAAAGCCAAGCTTGACAATTATAGCTCTGTTTACCGACCCGCATTAAAATATGGTAAATGATAATTATGCCCCCACCCAATCTCACCCCAGAAACAATTTGTCACTTCACAGTTGCTCGTAATCACCCAAACTGTGTGTTTGCAACGATAATGTTTGTTTGGGGTTTGGTTATTGAGATAAAAAGATTTCAAGGGCAACACCGAGAGACAGATCGAAGTTTCGAGTGTGGATCAGTTATGGCGCGTCTACGGATTTCGTGGCCGATGCAAAAGATCAGGGACGGAACGTTTTTCTGTGGGACTGCAATAGAGTAAGCATAAGCTTTAGACTAATTTTTTTGCTTGGCTTAGGCTTAGGCTTAAGTAGGTTTAGGCTTAGGCTTAGGCTTTAGGCTTAGGAATATGATCGTTCCTACGCTAAATCTTAGGCTTAGGCTTAGGAATATGCTTATAATACTGTTCCGCTCCTGTTCTTTACGTTGGCCAATTTCGTTGTTAATATAAAAGTATTTACGGAAATTGTGGAAATTAGGTAATTACTCTCTATTTTTGAAAATAGTCAAGCGTTAAGTCAAAAATTTATAGCTAATTACTTGCTAGAGGCTTGGATAGCTATTCACTATATGTATATATGTTATGTGTATAGGTGAATATATACATATGTATTATATACATATATATGTATGTAAGGGTGTGCGTTGTACCATGGGAACTGTTCCTAGTATATGGCTCCTGACTTAAAGTTTGTTATTTTGTTTTTTGGGGGTTACTTAAATTAACTCGATAATAATGTTCGGTGGCGACTTAGATGATAGTTTGGTGATGCGCAAGGACGACGTAAGTTTGGTGATGGTTTTATCATTGAACGTATTCTCAAATATGTATAGCCCGTATCCGTTAGTTATAGTTATACAGTTGCTGAAATGGAACATCTCTACCAGATACGAAATTCGGCCAATGTATAGAACAGAGCTGTAACAGTAGTATAAGCATATATTAAGTGTAAACACACGCAAAAAATTAGTCTAAAGCAGAAGCTTACTCTATGGCAGTCCGGCACAAAATCGTTCCGCCAGTGATCTTTACGTGGGACTGAATTTTTTAAAATACATATGGAATAATAAGATTACAAATCTTTTGATAAAACCGAATACATTCGCTCAGAAATATCCGTTGGTCCCTGTTGGTACGAGCCCCAGAACCGGTAAAAGGGCCTTGAGCTCCGGTTCTGACGCCGGTCCGGCGTAAAATTCCGGTCCCGGGAAACTCAATTGTGGTGTCAATTAAAGTCACAATATCTATCAGCAATTGCCGATATGTGCTATACACACATTTGAGTATACCCAGTGTTTCAATGTGACTATACAACTAGGCCCGTAGCCAGCTCACCTTGTTAGTGGGGTTAAACGTTTTTCAGGAGGGACATACAGTGGTTTCCGTTGACTTGTAAAGCAAAGTTAAATTCGTCTGTGGGGGCTAAAATTCTTCCAGGAGGCGCTGAGCCCCTCCCTGGCCACCCTCTGGCTACGGGCCCGTTTGCACCAGGGTCGAAGACAACTAAACATCGTAGCGGTAAAAAACTTAACAGAGGAATACTGGGACTTCCCATGACTTGCCATCTAGGTTGATACAGAAGGTTAAAATTTATCTAAAGGGGTTAAGCCTCCCTGGCAACGCTCTGGATCCTACTATGCGATTGGATAAACTTGTGCTGTTTGGCGTGTTAACTTTATTGTTCAGGTAAGTTATTATTGGTTGAGGTATTCCCCCATTCTACTGATTTATATTGGTCTTTATATTCCCATTGACCAATGTATAGAACCGGGCCGTTAAAGCATATTCCTAAGCCTAAGCTTTACCTTAAGTGTTAAAACGAGCTTGCACCTAAGCCTAAGCCTAAGCACAAATAGTCTAAAGACTAAGCTTACTTTATTTAAGTCTCTAACAAAATCGTTCCGCCCCTTATCTCTACATGACCCCCTTTCGTGTGTGGGCAAAAAATTTTGGTGGCCCGAAGCCAAGGGGGGGCAGGGGACTCAGCTTCCCCTGAAAATATTTTGGCTCTCCTAGAAAATTTTCAACCTTGCTTGCAAGTCATATTAAAAACCCTTCTGAAAGATTTTTACCGCCCTCTTAGCGAAGGTGAGCTGGCTACGGGCCCGGGGCTGTATTAAACGTGAAAATAGTTGAATTTGAATGCACAATAGTTGTAATCTGAACTATGGTTCAAAAATGCTGTTAGTAAACTCCATAGAAACTGGTTGAGTTTTCACAGTTTTACTCGGCATTTATTGATCTTGAACTACTGAAGTTGGCAAAACACACAGCGATAAACGCAAATATTGTTGTTTTTAATTAGAATTTTTTTAAATCTTTGACAATCGGCGACCCCTTAATTAATATTCGTTGGATTTTACGGTCATTCAGGATTTTATACCATTTTGAAGCTGAAACAGCTTCATGTACAACGTGACACTTATGCCAACAGCAGGCGTCATTGCTAATGATCCAGCTAATTTCGACAATCGCTTAGAAGTTTTGCCTCAACGGCACCGGTCCGGTGCCATGGAAAAATTTTTTAATGCCTTCTAGAAAACGTTCAATCTTGCTTGTAAAGTCAGCGAAAACCCTTTATATGGTTGTCTTGAAAATTTGTTAGCCCCCCCTAGCAAGATGAGCTGGCTATTAGCCTGCAACGGTGGTATAGTACATTCATTCCATCGTTCTGTTTTTTTAAATGGAGTACAATTATTTTTGTACAAGCGAAATACGAGGCTGTTAAACGCAGCGATCGTTGATGCATAAAATCTTCTGACGGACGCCTCGTGATTTGTCGTAGTAAATAAGCTAGCAACCAAAGCGAACGAGAAGCCAAACGCAATTTTAGTAGAAATTAATATTCAATACAACATGTTGGTTTTGATCCTTGTCACGGAAGCTAAATGCGTCTGATGGCTGGACGCCGTTAAAGTCCACCAGTGAAACACGCGTCGAATTCTCGCTACAAGCAGCTTCAGTAGAAAAAATTCCACATTTAACGCTTTACGTTAGTGGGCCCATGTATAGAACAGCTCCGGAACAGTAGTATAAGCATATTCCTAAGCCGAAACCTAAGCCTAAACGTAAGGATGAGCCTATTAATAAGCGTAAGCCTAAGCCTAAGCCTAAACGTAAGGATGAGCCTATTAATAAGCGTAAGCCTAAGCCTAAGCCTAAACGTAAGGATGAGCCTATTAATAAGCCTAAACCTAAGCCTAAACGTAAGGATGAGCCTATTAATAAGCCTAAGCCTAAGCCTAAACGTAAGGATGAGCCTATTAATAAGCCTAAGCCTAAACAAAAAAATTAGTCTAAAGCTTAAATTGACGCTATTACAGCCACGCTGGAAAACGACCCGGCCCTGTTCTATACATGAACCCGTTAGTGTATGGGGTAGAACAAGGATTTCGTTTCGTGCCGAGATAAGTTCATCTATAAGGGTTTTCACGACAGTGAGCATATCGAGCGAGAAAATGATCGTGAACCTCTATTAACCAGGGCGTAAACGGACAGCAAAAAAATAACGGAAACAGAAAACGCAAACGGATGTAGAAAAGTTGCAAAGATCTGCAGTTTGCAAAAGTATCTTTGCCTTGTTTGTCAAAAACTTTCGGTGGGATATATTTCATGAACCCCGTTTGGTATAACGACCCTGGCTGTTGTTTTTTGTACTATTTCCACTATGGAGCGGTCTTCTGGCATGATGGAAAATTGTGTGATTTTACGGTTGCCGTGTGGTTTTGTGCTCATTTTAATGGGTTACGATATTTGATACTTTCTCAATAGTTAATTTTAGTTAAAACTGCATTGCTTTTCTGGTTTGTTGCAGTGTGTTTTTTGGCCTGTTTTACCAGTTTAGCCAGGTCACCGATGGTAATTTTAACCCGATAACTGGTTGTATGCTCGAATTGGTTTAGGCGTTGAATTGCCTAAAATATGTCTATAGAAGTTGGTTTCTAATTTAGAGATAAGTTTGGCAACTGCGGATAAGTTTTACTACATAACACAACTTTGAACTTTAAAAAAATTGGCCCAGGTTACTTTTTAGGGCCGTTTCTGTTTCTGGTAGGTCTTCTATAAAACAGTAGGCTTAGATTATAGACTACATTTTTTTGCTTACGCTTAATCTTAGGCTTACGTTTAGGAATACGCTTTTTTCAACGCTTAGGCTTAGGCTTAGAAGTATGCTTTATTTTAGGTTACGGTCCAAAACATTCGCCTAAAATTTATAATGCGGATTTTATTAAATTATATGTTGACAAATGCGGTTGGGAAAATATTTATATGAAAGATTACAGAATTGCTTTGAAATTTTAAGACAGACAGACGATTGGACAGTTTGGAGACCGCACAGCGAGGAATTCAAAATATTGTTTCGATTGAAAAATTGGTTTAAAGTCACTGTGACCATAGGTGTTTGGCGCAGGGAAGTTTTGAATTTTTCAATTTTACAGAAACGGACTTTCTTGAAATATTTTGTACTTCACTTATTTACTGTATTGACTCGAATAAGAGGGGGAGGGGTAACAAGAGGAGGGTACCTATTTTGAGTCCGAATCAATTGGAGTCCGTATCTTTGATAAGAGTCCGTAAACGGATAGAGTCCCTAAACCCTAATTAGAGTCCATAAATGTCAATTAACCCTAATTGTAGCGCATAAATGACTCCAGGACCAAATAATTTGAGTTCGAAACTTTAAAGCGTACTTAAATTTTGAAAGTACATTCCTAAGTATAACCTTGTATTTTCACTCAAGCTATTGACAAAAGACAAATAAACGTTTAATTCAACGGATAATTGCAGTACCGGATGTATATCAGTAACGAAGGGCGGCGGAGCGTGGGTTAAAAATAAATAACAGTCCGTAACCGAATAACAACGGGGGTACCCTCTGGAGAGGCCAAATAAATATCAGTCCCCTCTCTTATTCCAGTCACTACACTACAGTTAGGATGGCGCTATACTTGTCGTGCGGTGCCGTCCGTCACCGTGCCTCACCGTCCATCAGATTTACGTACGATACCGTACGGTGACGTACGGTGGCGTACGGTGACGGACGGCGCCGAAAGATAACGGACGGCACCGAACGTCATCAAAAGTATAGCACCACCCTTACGCAACCAGGCAAGCTTAACTCTGATCTCGCAACACTGATAAAAGGATCCGCATGTAATGATTGGAATAGGATTAAGATTTGACTACTAAACTAATTCAGCAACATAGTAAATCAGTCGGCTATCAAAGTGATTTTAGCTGAATTAGCCCGTTTTCCATCAGGGACTACACCGTAAACCTAAGCGTAGTTTGTGGGAAGTTTAAAAATGGAAATATCTATCAACAGCGTTTGCGTTGTTTTTACGAGTTTAGTACATGTATTTTCAAACGTGTATAGCACATATTACAAGCAGAGACCGTATTTTACAATTGTATTTAACACCTATCATCAGTCAGTGATAGGTCTTGTAACTTTCGAATCAAAAAATGGTGCGCTTTAAAAATCAGCACATTTTTCACATGATTTGATTTGTCGCAGTCTGTACAAATTTTAAAATCTGGCACTGCCGGTTTTTGCCAATTTGAAAACCTGTTGCTAACTGGTGATAGGTGCTATACGCATTTGAGAATACATACCATGGTGATTAGCGATTTACGTAATGGTGGTCGAAGCAACGAAAACGTGGAATTTTTTTGAAATTCAGTTAAACTTTTTGAATTTTCAACGCAATTCGTAGCTGTAAGAAATGCTGAAAACGAGTACATAGGCGATCGTACGGTGAATTTAGATCGAATACCAGTTATGGATTTAAAAATACTGAAGCTCATGCTTAAGTATTTCACTTCAATCCTTATAACCGTCAGGCTTGGAACATTTATAAGAGGGGGTGCGGAGGTTTCGACAGAGGGTGCAACTAAAATTTCCCTCAGGTAAAATTTTTTAATTCGAAAATTTTTTTCGGCCAACCGGAAGCAACGGTAACCCTCTGGCGGTTGCGCGTCCCTGATGGCCCAACCATATATATATTTGGTATAACAAGAAACCAGAAGGCGCGTAAACGTGTTAGTTCAGTTGCTTAAACCCCATTGGTCGAATAATTTATGGGTGTAGCTATGTATTTCTGGTTGAGCGATTTAATTTGTTAAAATGGTTCATTTTAGCGGAATTTAAGCTTGTCTAAAGACGTAAAAAGTTACTTAAAGTTATTTCCACAAAAAACGTTTTGAGTAAAGTTACGCTCAAAGCGTGGTAATATATGAGTTATACGCTTTGACAGGCCTGTAGCAAGCTTATTTTGCTAGTGGGTTAAAAGGTTTTCAGAACGGGCACAAAAGCGTTTTGAATGACTTACAAGCAAGGTTAAAATTTTATGGGGGCCCAAAATGTTTTTCAGGGGAGATAAGCTGAGCCCCCCCCTGGCCATCCTTGGCTACGGACGGGTCCATTCTTTGAAGGATTCTGGTTTACTTTGGAGTTCGAGACATTGTGTTTATGTTTTTTTAAAATTATTTTATTCCGGCGTAAAGCTTTGCGAACAAAATTTAAGCATACGCCTAAACGTTTGAAATGTTCGAATTTTGGGATTTGCGTAGTTTTAATCCAAAACAGTGTTCTCAGATAAGCGTAGCGTCTAACGCAACGGTCCCGTAGCCAGAGGACGGCCAGCGGAGGCTCAACCTGTCCCGGGAAGAATTTTGGCCACCCTAGAAAATTGTCACCCTGACATGTAAAGTCATTCAAATCCCTTGTATGTCGCTCCTAAAAATGATTAGCCTCCTAGCAAAATGAGCTGGATTCGGACCTGTATTGCGAGTGAAAAGTAATGGATTGGTACACATGCAAATAATAAAAGGATATATACTTAGGGTTGCGCTCCGGCGTCGTCCGTCACCGTGCGCCACCCGTATGGCGCCGTTCGTCCCTGTTCGTCACCCGTACGGCACCGTCCGTCACCGTTCGTCGCTATACGTTATCGTACGTGAGTTATTTACGTACGATACTGCACGGTGACGCACGGCGCCGCACGATGACGGACGACGCCGTACAAGTGACGGACGACGCCGTACAAGTGACGGACGACGCCGTACAAGTGACGGACGACGCCGTACAAGTGACGGACGACGCCGTACAAGTGACGAACGACGCCGTACAAGTGACGGACGACGCCGTACAAGTGACGGACGACGCCGTACAAGTGACGGACGACGTCGTACAAGTGACGCACGGTGACAGATGGCGCCGGACGTCAACAAAAGTATATCGCAACCCTTAAGCTGCACCAAATTACCAAACTCATCGTTCAGTATTTGTCAAATTTTCAAGACTTATTACCAGCTGGTGATAGGTGTTGAACACAATTTGACAATACAGGTGCTATTCCTATGTAAGCGTTTATATTCAATCCGGAGGTTTTCAATTGAAAAAATGTGATTTAGTGCCTAGTAATGATTTGGAGCACAACTAAGAATTAATGGAAAATTAAAGTGTTTACAAGCATCGTCAGACAGATGCAATTCTAAGAAACATTTAACTATTCAACGAGGATTTGATCCAGGGCTCCATATTCTCAAATGCATATGTCGCACCTATAACCAGTTGGTAAATAGGACTTGAACCAGCCAATCAAGAAGTTTAAAATTTGACAAATGATTGGCATTTGAGCGTTCATACTTGCGATCTTGGCCCATATTCTCAAATGCGTATAGCACCAATCATCAGTTAGCGGTAGGTTTTAAAACTGACGCACATTTGCAATTGCAGATCTCATAATTTAGTACAGAAGTAGGGCAAATCAAACGCAATAATATGCTGAGTTTCCGAACCTCACCATGCTCTGGTTGAAAAGTTACAGGACCGATCACCAACTGGTGATAGGTGCTACACACATTTGAGAATACGGGCTCTTAAATTTGATATTTGTAGCTGCCGTAATTCGTTTGTTTGAAAACCTATTGCTTACAAGTTCGAGGTCGTGCACACATTTGAGAATACGGACCTTCAGAGTTCTAGTGAAACGACAGCTATAGGAGTGTTTTGAAACTGTGAGTTTTGTTGCTTCTTCAAACTGAAAATACAATTTTAAAATGCGAAAATTTTAAGGTTTGTTATCTTAAAATGGCGTTGTTTTTTTGAAAATTTGATTTTGAGCCATGGCTTGGTGTAAGTTGTAATTTTATCAAATGCATTCAACAAGGGCCAGTAGTGGTGAACCGCATGGCGCAACGGGACCGATTGGATATTATGACGATGAGGTAAAATATATCACTACACCCAAAATCATATCTCTGATATTTAAGAAATAATTTCTTACATTTAAGAAATATATTTGGCAAAGTGCACTTGAAATGCATTTCTGTTAAACAGAACAGTTTTCAAAAAAGTTTTGAAATAAAAGTCTGAAAAAACGTTTTCCAGTTATTTTTATAAAAATTGTATTAAATATCAGAAAAAGTTTTCAGATTTGACACAGAAAATACTTTTCTAAATAAATTTAGAAATACTTTTTTGTGTGTAGTTATGAAAAGTGAAAACTGAACTTGTTTCCAGTTTTGAAACGTTTTCGTCCTGTTTGTGGGTCATCAAGTGATATCCCTGCAGGCCCTCTTGAACGGTTTTGAGCACCCACTAGCGTGCCGAGCTGGCTGCGGGTTCAGGACCGTAGCCCGCTATCCTTACTAGGGGGTGTAAAAATTTAAAAGGGGCATTTAAGAATTTCAATTGACTTGCAAGTAGGTTGAAAGTTTCCTATGGTGGGAGGTTATAAAACTGTTCCTCAATAAAAAAATCATTTTTTGCTTGGTTTTCAACTAGTTTATACTGAGTTGCTTAGCATCATAGCATTTGATAGCCACATCATGCAGGGAACGGTGAACATTTTGAAAATTGTCAACATTCGCCTTTCAGGCTTAGGATTTAGGCTTAGGATAGGACACAGGTCCATGTGACAAGGGATCAGGCGACGAATCGTCGATGATTGGTTACACTCAATACAGTTGCAATTTGACCACAGGACACTGCAACGGCGCTGGGACAGTCGGGTTGTTTAAGACATTACAAGAGTAATAGTTTTGGTTAAAAGAGTGGTTTTGGGCTTTTACAAACGTATAATGTCTGCGTACATTCTATTGGCTACTGAGGGTGCTAAGTTTCGGAAGAGTTGTTTTTTATCCAATAAAAATTAGATTGAACCCGAGTGACTTTTCAGGCGTTAAATGTCTACAAATGTGCACTACAAAATCGCCGTTCACACCTGCGAGTATTTTGCAGTGAGAACTCGCAGCTGCAATTTGCAATTGCAAGTTTTTGCAACGAGAATATGCAGCTGCAAATTTTGTACGCTGTACGCTGTTTAGAACCAAACTTGGAATTGCGCGTTGCAGTTGCAAGTTCTCGTTGCAAAAACATGCACATGAGAATGAGGCTTAAACGCTGAAATGTATTGACCAACGAAAAGCCAAAGAAGCGTGAATAATGCAATGCTTAAACTGCGTTAAAGACGCCAAATTTTTTTGAAGCCGCTTGTCATATCAATTTTGCTCTATTTCCAAAGCCCCCCCCGCCCCGTCCTAGAGTGGTGGAACCGTAGCCGAGCCTTGTACGAATTAAGTCATTTCTACGGCAAAAGTGTTTTCACTGTCATATGCTACACAAATCCAAACGTTTCTAGTTTGTTGGATACTGTAAAGCATTAAAACGTTGCCTGCTAATTTTCGAGCCGAATGTTTAACTTTTAATTCATTCAAAATAAACCCGATAATTTTGACTCAAATTTGGCTATTTTGCCAAAGACAATTCGGTGTTAGTTTTCGCTTCAAACGAACGGGCCTTCGTCGAACCATTGTAAATTTGGAATTATCGTTCAAGCAACTCTGTTCAATTTTTACTCTATCGGTACTGATAAAGTTGACGTAATCGACCACAGCGGCGGATATAAAAATTTCTGACGGGAGGGGAGAGCAGTTTATATTGCGGGAAGATCCATTGCGAACGCGGGCGAGCAAGACGCTAAACGCAATTTTCTTGACATAAAATTAAAAAATTTTGCGAAGTAGAAAGTAGGCTGTATTCTCATAAAAAAATTTTCCGACTGCGGACGCCTCCGACCCAGCTATGGATTCGCTCCTAAGTGTCTGGTTACAAGACTTGAATCAAATGTGTATAACCAACAGTAATTGAAATTTAAAAAAATGCTAAACCTGCCAATTACAAAATCTCACACTAAAAGCTACATACGGTGTTCTCTCCCACAGTTATGTTGTGCCTGCCAATACAAAGCTAACGATGACGCGAGGGGGCGTACTACTGTCCCACGAAGAATCAAATTTAAAACTTTTTAAGTTTTTAAATGTTCATTATTGCCAGCAGAAATTCGTTGCTTAAAAATTACCAAAATTTAACCAGTTTCAATATAAAAACTTAAGTTAACCAGTCGAAAAAATTTCTAAATCTGCGTTTACCTAGGCATATCAGTTATGCGTTAGTGTACGCTTTACCCCCACATATACCTTAGGCTCAGGCTTAGGAAAAAACTTAACAACGTGGGTTAGAGGCTTTTGCCTCTAAGCTTTTAGCTAAGTAAGCCTGAGCCTAAGTCTTTAACGTTAAATATGTAAGGGGACAGGGTACACAAATTGAAGTATGCTTTTTTAAATTTTGTTCTACTGATTTGTTTTTAGGAGATGGTGGCCGCGGGACCAACCGAGCGAAACTGGAAAGGAATTGGCGTTGCGTTGCTTGTGATCATTATCATTTGTGCGCTTATCACAACTGCTGTTATTTTGTTTACACCAGGTAAGTGTGAAGTTTAGCTGAGAACTTACTTAATTTGGCTTAGATTTCTAAAGAATTGTTGTATTTTCTACAGTATTTTCGACTATTAACAATATGTAACCGAACTATATTCATAAACACCATATTATGGATGCGGCCCATGAATAGAACAGGGCCGGATCGTTATCCGGTGGGGCTATAATAGAGTCCGTTTAAGCTTTAGACTAATTTTTGCTTAGGCTTAGGCTTAGGCTTTAGGCTTAGGCTTAGGCTTAGGAATAGGCTCATCCATACGCTTAGTCTTAGGAATATACTTATACTACTGTTGCGGCCCTGTTCTATACATGGGCCTTGGATGCTGTAACCACGCACCAGCGGGTACAGGGGGGCGGGGGCGTACGCCCCCGTCAAAATTTTTTGTGCTGAATTTAAGTTGGTAAGGTCACTACTTTCTTAAATAACGCTTCAAGGTGTATGATCTGTTGAAAATGGAAGCCAAATTTGAAACTTATTTTATTGCAGGACCGGCAAAACCCCGCTACACTGGCACGTTGATAGCAGTGAACGATATAACACAGCCTAATATTTCGTTATCCAGAAAACAATTTCATTGGCTAACGTCAGGTAAGAGCCGAGCAAGCTTTGTTTTAAGCTCGGAGCCCGTATTCTCAAATGTGTGTAGCGCCTATTACCAGTTGGTGATAAGTCTTGTATGTAAGCTTTCGAACCAGGGAATGCTGCTGGGGTTTGAAATTTAGCACATTATATTACATACAATTTAGTTTACTTGCAAATTTTGAGATCTGCAATTGCAGCATTTGTTTGGTTCGAGAACTTATTACTAACTGGTGATAGGTGCTATATGCATTTGAGAATATGACCTCTGGAATTAGCGCAACAATACTAAGCAGATGTAGGAAAAGCATCCGCAGAAAGCGAAATTTTTTTTGACATTTTTTTCTCAAATACAGTCATATATGCATGCCCGTAGTAAGCTCACCTTGCTATGGGTGTTGAAAATTTTCAGATGGGATATACAAGGGTTTTCGTTGACGTACAAGCAAGGTTCAAATAATTTTCTACACCAACCAAAATTTTTCCAGGTATCACATATTAGACTGATAGCTGAAAAACTTTGTTTGCATACGCTAAATTTAAGCGGATACAATTGTCTATCAAGATGATGACGATAGCATATACGTTTTGGATGCAAATGCCATCAATGGTAAAAAGAGTATTATTACTGGAGACGAATATGTAAGTCTTAAAGCGTTGTATAGTTTCGCTGGCCAATGTTACTTTAAGGGGCGTAACAGTAGATTAAACGTATTCCTAAGCCTAAGCCTGGGCGTTGCAAAAATGAGTTCCTAAGCCTAAGCCTTAGCGTTGCAAAAATGAGTCCCTAAGCCTAAGCCTAAGCGTTGCAAAAATGAGTTCCTAAGCCTAAGCCTAAGCAAGAAATGTAATCTAGAATCTAAACCTACTCTTTTATGGACCTACCAGAAACCTGGAGGCGCCTTAAAGTAACATGGGCCGTTTCGGTTATTGCTTATCATTCCTAAAATTGACTTGCTTCATTCGCTGCCCCTTGTTAACCTCCGTTAGATATCACTCGTAATACTTCCTTCCGCAATCACCGAGACCCCGTTAATCGAATGGCCTGCCTGGGACGGATCTACACACAAATTAAATTGATTGAAATTTCAAGATTCCTACTTTCGTAAATTTTCAAGACATGAATTTCTCGTATTTCAGACATTAATTCAAAACAAAAAAAAAACCAAAACAAAAAAAAAACACAAAAAACCCCAACACACCCCCACAAAAAAAAAAAAAAAAAAAAAAAAAAAAAAAAGTTAATAATCTTAAACAGCTCAGAAATTTAAATCTGAAGTGGATATAATATAAACGTCATATTAAAACATTACTGTTGCCAATTTATAAGACATAAATTTCTTTCTTTTGAGAAATGACGGTCTTATATTCAGACTAATTTTCTGATTTTTTGGCATGTAAAAAAGTTGTTCTGTTTATATTCTCAGGGTTGAATATAATTAAATTTCAAGCATATTTCGGATTCAGCTTAGGCTCCCCCAACCTACTTATTCCTAAGCAAACTGCCGGAATTCGTGCATTCACATTTCGCCCACAATCTTAAGCCTATAACCTTTATCTTAAGCTTAAGTTATGTTAAAATTTGAAAATGTCGAAACATTATGGAGTCTACAATAACCCGCAGCAGTGGAGGATCCCCGAGGGGATGATGAAGGATGTATCACCCCTCGCCAGCCCTGTCGTGCTGAAAATTTTTTGCGATGTGCATGGTTCATCTGATGCTTAAAATATAAAATCTAGACAAATATATAAAAAAATAACAAGATTTTTTACCCAAATTCAAAGCTTTTGCGCTTTCGGTGCAGTTATCTAATCTCAAAATTTCGTAAACTTTGCTAAATAAGCGCTTCAAAACTCGATAATTTTGGCGATCAAATCGCATCGTCTCTCTACCGGTAAATCCTACTGGATCCACCACTGGCTGGCCGGCGCCCGGGCCGTTCATCGAGGCTTCTGTATAGATGTAGATTATTTCATGTTTACCGCAGCAAGAACTATTCTAAGCACTGCTTCAAGAGATGCCGTTTTGGGAAAATATTTTCTTGGTAGAAAGCCAACTAAAATCAAATTTTAAAAATTAAATTTTGTTTATTTTTAGAGACAAGCAAACATTGATCATTGGTACATATCGACGTCAGGAGATTGGATAGCGTTCGCCTACAAAGCCAATAAGGTAAGACTCAAACGGACTGGCTAAACAGCTTCTGGGCAACTGTTTCTAATAGGGGAATATGGGGCAGGCCCGTAGCCAGCCCACCTTGCTAGGGGTGCTGAACATTTTTCAGGAGGCGCATTCAAGGGTTTTCAATGAGTTACAAGCAAGGTTGAAACTTTCTAGGGGGGCCAAAGTTTTTCAAGAAGGGCTGAGCCCCCCCACCCCATTGGAGATGGACCCGATATTGGGTCAGGTGAGGGTTATGGGTCTCAAGATATGAATTATAATAATCCATGACAATTTGTCGCTTTGACAACTAAGCATAATCCTAAGCCAGGTCGAAGACATTTCGGATTTCAAATTGTCCGTTGACATGTAGTCCTGAACTCCTATTATAATTAACCCCTTTCACATATAGTTGAATGCGAGCAAATCAGCTCAGTGTATATGTAATGCACAATACACTGTGTATAACTGTTACTTTATACGCAGTACAAAATCTTGTCAAGATGTATGAGAGCCACCTTGGGCTCGAGCGTCCAGCTCTTAAAACTGAGTGGTTACGGCAACCGCCTTTCACTCCAGCCGCCGAGGTTCGAATCCTAGGCCAATGTAAACAACCGGGGCGGAACAGTATTATAAGCATATTCCTAAGCCTAGAGCATAAGCGTAAGAATGCGCATATTCCTAAACTTAAGCCTAAGCCAAGCAAAAAAATTAGTCCAAAGCTTAAGCTTACTCTATTGCAGTCCCACAGAAAAACGTTCTGCCCCTAATCTTTACATGAACTGTATTCTAGTACCAAAGCTAGTTTGAGATGAAATAAGAAAATATTCATGTGAGAAAGGGCGAAAGGAATAATTTTCAATTACTATCTGTATAGTTATTGTCATGTTTCGTTGTTACAGTTATGCAAATCGAAATGTACGTTCAAAATCGATATCAAATCTACTCAAGATGACACGGGGTACGGTAGAATTTCAGTAACCGCTAAAATGGATGTTCATGCAGTCCACAGCTCCCTTCGTTGCCTTCTATACCGTTAGACAAACCACTTTTTGTCTTAGTCAAGCTAGTCATTTACCCTATCCGATCTGGCAGGTTATTAATACTGTCCATAACCCATATTCTCAAATGCGTATAGCACCTATTAACGATAGATTTTCAAACTGACGAAAATCTGCAATTGCGGATCTCAAAATAGGTCCAGAAGGTGGACAAATCAAACAGAAAATATGCTGAATTTTGAACCTCAATATTCACTGATTCAAAAGCTACAAAACGTACGACTAACTGGTGATTGATGCTACACACATTTGAAGATGCACTAAACAATGGTTTAGTCTTTGGAAGGTTGCTGTACGCAATTAATTTGATAATTACGCGTGCAGTCGATACCAATTGAGAATAAAGTCTACTGACTTCAATTTGATTTAAATTTCAAGTGTAAAAATTAATACAGGATACACTTTTCTAAGTAAGCGAAAAAATTGTAATTTTGACCATTACAGATGACAGGTTAAACCTGTAAATCTCGTTCAGATTTGGTTAGCTATGTACGCCGTCTTTCCGACTCCTGAGCCCTGATACGCATCTGTGAAGAACGCAGACGAGAATTTCATTTCGAGACGGGTAAACTGCGACTGAAAGCCAAGCGAGCAAATTTGTGACATCTGCACGTATTCTACAGTCTGTAAAATTGTACCTTTTTCCGGGTCTTCCCGGAAATTTCGGTAGGGTATAAATCCACTCTATGCCTCCTCGTATACGAACATGCAGCAGTACAGCAACGGATCTTTAATTTATTTACAGGCCGAAGGTTTCCCTTCGGACCCCTTCGACTCCGAACGGATTTGACGAAACGTCGGTGAGACACTTCAGTTGGAACACATCACCAAACGCGGTGGATTTTGTAAGTTTTCAACATCCATTGAAGGTACAACACTGACAAGATTATTTTATCAATCTTCCAGTCAAAGTAACCGTTTGGGGCGTCGAAATAGCAACCTACGCATATTTGTAAGCCATAACCTAACACTCAGTAAGTCTAAAACTAAGCCTAAGCCTAGGCAAAAAATGAGTCTAAATTAATAAACCGTGGAGCACTAAACGGTGGCCTATTGTTAAGTGTTATTTTTAATATGTAATGTTTTGTTATTTTAAGGTTTTTATGACGGCGTCAGAAAATGGGACCGTAATTTGGCATCAAAATAACCCACACGACGAACCGAAGCCAGTTACCAGCGAACAAAGACCAGATCTGTACAACGGAGTCACCGATTGGACTTATCGAGGTAGAATTTTTACCTCTGGTATATTTCAATTTAACCATTAGTCTAATTAAAGCTACGAGTGTATCAAGCGTTTTGTACCGCAATTACATTCGTATGCCAAGTTTGTGCGTAGACTAATTTGTCTCGGCTAACATTGATTAATTTGAAAGCTACAAAATTTTTTGAATTCTCAAAATTTTTTTATCTCAAAAAATTTTTAAATTCTCAAAAAAATTATAAATTCTCTAAAATTTTTTAAATTCTCTAAAATTTGTTAAATTCTCAAAAAAATTTTAAATTCTCAAAAAATTTTAAATTCTCAAAAAAATTTTAAATTAAAAATTTTAAATTCTCTAAAATTTTTTAAATTCTCTAAAAAATTTTAAATTCTCAAAAAAAATTTAAATTCTCAAAATATTTTTAAATTCTCAAAAAATTTTAAATTCTCAAAAACAAAAAATTTTATATTCTCAAAAAAAATTTCAATTCTCAAATCTTAACTAAATTTTAGCTATTTAATAAACTCTATAGGGTGATGTGATTTTTTTACAAATTTCCATTTCACAAAAATTCCTAGGCCACTAAAAGTGTTTGGATATTAGTATGTTCGAGCGAAAATGTCAGCCCATGTAAAGATCAGGGGCGGAACGTTTTTTGTGGGATTGCAATAGAGTTAGCTTTAGCTTTAACTATGTTTTTTGCTTATGCTGAGGCTTAAAGCTCCTTCATACGGTTAAGCTTAGGTTTATGAATATGATTATACTATATACTGTTACAGCCCTGTTCTCATACACTGGCGAAAATTTTTTGACAACATACGACTGTAATAAATTATTTACCTTTTTTGGCTGGAAATTCAAAAGTTTAATCGTCAGAAAATTATTCATAATTTAAAATAATCGTAAGTTGACTTTCAGCAAAACTTTTCGACTAAAAATTTTCGATTACAAATTTCAGAACGTATCTTACACTGCCGAGGGTCGATCTGGTGGAACCCTAACGGTAAAGGTATGTTCGCGTACGCTGCAATCGACAACCGCAATGTCCCCACCATGAAATATCCCCGATATTTTGAAAACACCACTCCCAGGCGTCACAATAATTTGCTATATCCAGAAATCGTGGAACAGCCTTACCCACGCGCTGGTTCTCCTATCTCAAAAGTGACCCTACATGTCTATCGAACGGACTTGAAGCAAACGATTACTTTAAGGCCGCCGGATTATGTCACGGCTTTGGGGTAAGCAGGGATCATGGGGGGCTGCTTGAATTTGGGATTATGACATGTAAGTAGGGTCCACATCAAAAAATTTTTAAGTTAAAGGTTTGTTAACGATATTCGACAATTTTTTTCGATTTTACACACAAATCGGCTCGTGTAACTCTGAAGCGAGTACCGTTTTTTCGCAGGATATGCAATAGAGTAAGCTTAAGCTTTAGACTTTCTTCTTAGGCTTAGACTTGTTTATAGACTTGCTTATCTTTACGCTGAGGTTAAGGCTTAACAATATGCTTATATTGCTGTAACGCCGCTCAAAGCAACATTGGCCCATCAATGTGCGCAAAGTTTGTTTAGGATTTCGGGGGTGGGGCTTGTAATTACCCCTTCTCTCATATACGTCCCAGCGTCCATGTCCAGAATTAGGTTTAGCATTACGCTAGAGTAAACAAGCATTCTATGTTTAGTACCTGAAAATTTTTCAGCCTCTAATTATTAACGTAGACTATGTAATCATTTTTATAATACATTTGACGTTAAAGCTAAATAGAATTTCATATATATAAGCTTTCTGTAATATTCTTTCTTAACATCACTTGCGGAAGCATTATATTCTAAGAATTCGCTGACTGGGTTTCCATAACCCTACTTAAGTATAATTTAGTACTTCTGTACGTGCTAAGTAATTCCTTAACCGGTTTTTTGTGTTTAAAAGCGTACTTAAATTAAGTAAATACTGAAGTCGCTGACTAAATTTTATAAATTTCAAACTTACCATTCAGACATCGTGATCGAATTGGAAATGTACACTATTGGTCCCTCCTCAATATAAAGAAAAAACTATTACTTTCTTGTTATGATAATGGCTGATATTTGGCGTTTATTTGTTTTAGCTCGAAAATTTAAGTATTTACTTTAGTCGGCGGCTTAAGTAATGACTTAAGTACAACTTAAGTAACAGAGAGATTTCAGAAACCCAGCCATTAAAGGTGCAATCAGGAAACGCTTTAATATCAGGCATTTTACTGTTTATTAATGTATTAGCAATAACTGTATAACCAATCTATGGCATAAGTAGGCTTTGCTATCGCAGATAACGATGTGTTCCGGTTTTCAACTAACCAAGGCTTAGGATTAGGCTTAGGCTTACCGAGTGGTAAACTGTAGAAACAGTTGGGCTCTGTATAGCCTGTGACGAGTGTTTTAGAGAAACGTTGTTGCGGAATATTTAAGCAGCATAATGAAATATCCAAAGGTTGTGGTTTCACCTGGGGCTTTAAATAACCTTTATACAGTGCCCGATATAGTTATTGCATAATATTCCCGCATTTCATAATATATAATATCCTGGGTATTCCGACAAATCGTCGCCTACAACTCGCCGGCTGACAACTTGTAATCCGAAATTTCATCGACTCGACAACTCGTCAATCCCTCATTATAGTTAGGTTTAAGCTTAGGCTTAGGAATACGCGTATGATTATGCTTATATTTGATCATAGGCTACGCCGTTGGGCGACAAGTTGTCGGACGACAAATGGTCGTAGATTCAATAGCCAGTCCATTAATGATAAAAGCAACAAACAACCGTGTAAACACGACCTCGCTGAGGCGAGATTGCTGATAAATATTAAAAAAATGGTGGGATAATAACATTTGCAGTGAGTACTACTTATGGTCAGCACAATGGACAACGTACAAAAATGATTTCCCACTCGGTGCTGTCGTTGCGGTTTGGGCATCCCGGGCGCAAAATACGGCTTATATCACAATTTGTGATCCAGTATCAGCAACAAGTCTGACGCAAGATTCGCGACAAGTTAACTGCATTGTGGTACGTAAGTTCTGTTGATATGTATGCTAGTAATTTAATGAATATATTTGCTCATAACTTTTAGTTGATTCAATTCGTTCTGAGTTAATTAATCAACTTACCAAGAGTCAAATCAAATTCAGAGTGAGATCAACTCAACTGAGAGTGAGTTAATGTTTACTGATATGGCTTCAGAAATAACCAACACGCTAGCTGAATTAATTAATCAACTCGTTGTAATTCACAGTGTACCGAGTTTGTTAAGAAAATAATATCTGTTATACAATGGTTATGTCTGCATACCCTTGTGCGGTGTGCTTAATGATTCCTCACCGTACTAAAATGGAAAAATAATCACCAGGAGAATAAGGGCCGCGGTATAGTTTACTGTGCTGGAACCACACAACGATACTTCAAGCTAATATTTTTCTTTTTAAGGTTAATATTTTCTTAATTTAAGGTTAATATTTTTCTTAATTTAAGGTTAATGTTTTTCTTAAGTTAAGGTTAATATTTTCTTAATTTAAGGTTAATATTTTCTTAATTTAAGGTTAATATTTTTCTTAATTTAAGGTTAATGTTTTTCTTAATTTAAGGTTAATATTTTCTTAATTTAAGGTTAATATTTTTCTTAATTTAAGGTTAATGTTTTTCTTAATTTAAGGTTAATATTTTTTAATTTAAAGTTGATATTTTTCTTAGTTTAAGGTTAATGTTTTTCTTAATTTAAGGTGTTAATATTTTTCTTAATTTAAGGTTAATATTTTCTTAATTTAAGGTTAATATATTTCTTAATTTAAGGTTAATGTGTTTCTTAATTTAAGGTTAATATTTTCTTAATTTAAGGTTAATATTTTTCTTAATTTAAGGTTAATGTTTTTCTTAATTTAAGGTTAATATTTTCTTAATTAAAGGTTAGTATTTTTCTTAATTTAAGGTTAATGTTTTTCTTAATTTAAGGTTAATATTTTCTTAATTAAAGGTTAGTATTTTTCTTAATTTAAGGTTAATGTTTTTCTTAATTTAAGGTTAATATTTTTTAATTTAAAGTTGATATTTTTCTTAGTTTAAGGTTAATGTTTTTCTTAATTTAAGGTTAATATTTTTTAATTTAAAGTTGATATTTTTCTTAGTATAAGGTTAATATTTTTCTTAATTTAAGATTAATATTTTTTATTTAAAGTTAGTATTTTTCTTAATTTATGGTTAATACTTTCTTAATTTAAGGTTAGAATTTTTCGTGATTTAAAGTTAATATTTTTCTTAAAATTTAAATCAAGATACTGAAATAATTTTCAGAGTCATGTTGTTAAAGTTGATGACGGATGGCTGGAACCGGTAAGCTCGTTACTACGTTTTTGCAGTTAGGCGTTTAGTTACAGTTTTGTTAACTCTACAAGTACGGGTGTATACAGGTTGATAAAAATCATAACTATCTGAATTCTAAAAGTTATAACTATCAGGATCCCAAAAGTTAAAAAATTTATTGTGTTAAATGAAATTTTCTGGTTTAGGTACACCCATTGGATTTTTGGCTGATTTTTATGTGAAAAAAGTGACAAACTTTAAACTCACAAGCCACTATTCTATTTTCTTTTCAGACTCAATTTCAATCGATAAAAACAACCGAAGACAGTTATTTAGTAATTTTGCCTAAATTAGAAAATTCTGACACCAACGACTGGTACAATCATGTCGCATCGGTTCAAGTTCACGTAAGCCTTTGCATTAAAACTTAAACCATCAGCGTCTATAAACAGTAAAATTTGAAAAATTGTCCACAAAAAACTAGTCTTCCAGCGGCGCCAAGGGGAGTCCTCAGCCTTGATGAAAACTAGGAAGCAGGTCCGTAGCCGCCTTAACCTTCCAGGAAGGTCGAAGCAATTAATTTTAGAACTGACCTTTGGCTGAAATAACAAGCATACCAGCGGGGTTTATACTTTTGTATAGTCGGAGCAAAATGTTTGAAGGGATCTAAGTCCTCTTTGTTTCTTTTCACTCCTATGGATACCTGTTTTGGTTTATATGGTCCAAAACCTTCTCTACGTAAATTCTGCAGTTTGCTTGTTTGAAAACCTTTTGCAAGTTATAGTGACCACTGCTAGCCATAATACGAACCCATCATACTCGTAGTCAGATCAGTTATGCTAGGATGGGCCCAAAATAATTTTACCAGGGGAATGTGTAGAACATTCTCAACGCAACATAAACCTTTTCATGGGATAAAATTTTTCAATGGTGGCTGAACCATTTCGGTACCCTGTGGCTACCAACTCCGCTAGTGCTTGCACTAATCGAAGTTGAGAATACTACAACAGATTTTAGTAGTTTATTTAAGTATATTTTGCTCCAAACAGTAAAATTTGTCTGTTTCAGGAAAAAATTGAAGGATCAACGCCAAGATTTTTAACGTTTGGCGGATGGGAAGTCGCAGAAATTGTACATTACGACCCACGAACCAAATATGTGTAAGGATTTTGTTTGATTTTGCCCCGCGTTAACACCGCCTTGCGGTAATAATGAAGATGCGTGTCTCGAAATATGCTGTTAGCTGACAACAATTTTCCCCTCTGAAATTTATTTTTGTGAAAAAAACACAATTTTTATCGTCAAAATTTTTTGGTGATAAAACATTTCCCTGTTTTACAATTTTTTCACTAAGACAATTTCTTAGTGATAAAATGATAAGGTTTCTCTTTATGTTACAATTTTTGCGTTTCATAACATTTGCCAGTCTGCCTAACGTCAGAAAGTTTTAGATCCGCCTCTTGTCGCTATTTACTTATTTTTGCTCAAATTTCTGCTAAATTTCTGATTTATAACTATTTTAATGTTCTATTGTATTTTCTAGTTTGGGGCAAAATATGAAAATTTTGTAGTAGAAATATATTCTAAAACAGTTATCATGCTGCAATACTTGCATCTTCGACGTTTTTGTCGATATACTGCTTCTAAAAAATTTGCTGATACAATGCCGAAATTCCGCCTCATGTTGCCCACGGCAGTCACGCCCGTAACAAGCTGACCTTGCTAAGAAGATTAAAAAAGTTTCAGGAGAGGCATACAAGGGTTTTCAATGACTTACAAGCAAGGTTTAAAATTTTCTAGCGAGAAGGCCAAAATTTTCTAACGGGGGCTAACCACCGCCCGGACCTCTTATGGCTACGGGCCCAACTGTAGTGCGAGTTGTTCAATTTTTGGTTTCAGATATTTTCTTTCTCATCAACCGGCACCAAACAATCGTCATTTATACCGGTAGGTGATCAAACTATTTGATCATTCTGGAGGCACTGAAAGGTTAACTTTTAGAATTATAATTTCAAGTTTGAGTAATAGACGTACCAGAAAGATGGCGGTTTAAGTGCTGGAAGACCCACGGGCAATGTAAACAACCTGTGAACCTATTGTGTCACTTTCTATGTCTCGGTCGCACAATATAAACCATTTTTGTATACACAAAAATTGTCTTGAAATTTCAAACTCTTAATACTTACACTCTTAAATTTTTTAACACTGGAACTTTTAAATTTCAGACGTTTTTTCTTGAATACAAGATTAAGTATTTTGAGCACACAACAGATTTGTTTATGTATATATTGTAAAATCTAAAATTTGCAAAAAATTCTATTACAAATGTCTGGTTGGAAAGAAAAACTGCATTGATATAATTAAATTTGAAATACCCACATACGCATTGTTTGGGCAAGTTTCCAGCATACTTTGTTTACAATAGTTTCATTGCACATAAACGTGATTGTTCTATAATTATAAAGTATGCATACAGATATTTTTATGCATTCGCTGACACTTTTACGCATTGCGCAACGTTGGTTTTAATTGCAGAATAACAACGTTCGACTCACCGGGTCAAACGCCAGAGTGTGTATCGTGCAATATTAGCGCAGTTGAAAATTGTTCTTATTTTTCCGTTCAATTTTCGTCTCAAAATTCGTTCTATACGCTTCACTGCGAAGGACCAGCAGTGCCACGAACTTATCTGATGTCAATAGAAAACGAAACCGAAGGTTAATAGCAGTGCCGGAGGAGACCGGGGTGATGGCTGCCCCAAAACTCGAGTGCGATGATCCCCAAGCTCGGAAGCGAATCGAGCGAGAATCCAGACGCATTTTAAAACTTGAGCGGTTTTGTTTCAACCGGATAGGGTGGAGTTCCTTCAAGGGTGGGGCCCCCATATGGGACTATGGTGGTGACTGCTCCGGCCCTGGTTAATAGCTAAGTGATTTCCACAGCAATTCAATGTTAGTGGTGAAAAAGGATTAATATCCGTTTTTGTTTCAAGGTTAATTTTTATTAAAACGGTTTTTCGTGTTTTTCGGAACCACAGGCCCATGTAAAGATCATGGGCGGAACGTTTTTCTGTGGGACTAGAATTGAATATACTTAAGCTTTAGACAAATTTTTTAGCTTGGCTTGGGCTTAGGCTTAGGCTTCGGAATATGCTTATAATACTGTTCCGCCCGTGTTCTTTACATTGGCGGAACCACAGAAGTAGTGGCGCTACTGTAGTTTATCTTTAAAATATTTACCATCCGTATATTTCTAAGAATTCCAGTGTTGTCATTTAGCAATGTTGTCCTTATAAATATTTGCGTACAGCAAAATCAACCGCGTACTCACCGGGGGGCGGGTTGTACGGGTCAATCCATCCGTTTTCTGATTTTTGCAGAGGGGTTCTTCTATACCTTTCAGTTTTCGATACAAGAAATTCTCTCCTGCTTCGAAATTTTTATGGAAGCTAACTACAGTGTTTTTCCAAAATTCTGGTTTCGGAACATACACCATGTCATAGTTTTTACAAGTCGATGAATATAGAATTTGTGACTTTGTTCTCAAGTATGCAGACATTTGAAATTATATCATATGATACACGCTGACAATACGTCGAATATCGTATAATATTGAAGGACAAAAGGTGAGTACACATTATGATTGTAGACAAATACGACTTTTTGAATATGATATGAGGTTTGTTAGCAAACAAAATGTTACTCAATAGGTTAATAGGGACAAAACGTATCCCAAGCTGCCCAGATTATAACGTGAACCCCGCATTAATCTTTCCCTTTTATTACCATAATTTTAGTGTCAATCCTGTCAAACAATACTGCGTTTGGAAATTATTTGGACGGCAAAGCGATGCCGAAGACTGTTTTAGATTCGCTTTCGCTACCTGGGGAAAACGAAAAATCTATTGGTAAAACCAAGAACGGATAATACTTTTTATAACAAGAGTGTGCGACTGGGTACATTCTGTGCACAACACAAAGCACCCAGCGTATGTTGTGTTTTTGGCATAACCCCCTTATTTAGAGAGGAGTCGCTGTCACATGCAATACCCGTAAATTAAACTACAAACGGAGCATTCTTGATGCCAGATACATACAGTGACATGAATAATCCTGGTTGTAGCCGCGTCCAAGGGCGTATTCAGGGGGCAAGGGTGGGATCCAACCACCGCCCCACCGGTTGCCGAGTGTAAACTTTTCCAGGGTTAAACCCAACGTAAGCTATAATAGCATGTTTAGTGATTTTTGAAAATACGGAAAAACAACATAAAACCTTTTCGTCCTAGTAACAACAAAGATATCGTGGGCTAGAAATTTATGTAACATCCGATTTAATGAGCGCATCTTCTCTACTTTGACGTTCGCATCGCTAGCGATATATACATACATGCATCTGCCCTCCTGTAAACAAACGAGGCGGTCAAAAATGCAACGCGTGCCGAGTACATTTTGTACCATGCGGAACCCGAAGAGTTGCATACTCTTGTATCATACACTCTTGGTAAGACTCAGCAGACTGATATATTTTAGGGTTGTCGACAGAGCAAAGGCAGTTTTTTTGGAAAATATTTACTGGAGGTTGTTGTATTTCTTTGTAATTTAGATGAAAGCGATTTAGAACAAAACCGTGTTATTGCACACTCTTGTATTATGCACTGTTGATAAAACGTATTTTAAATTGACTTTTACGCCGTTTACGTGCGTATTTTACCACAACAGCACTGTAGTCTTGGCAGTTTTGTTCGAAAGTCTATGTGGTTCCGTGAAATGTTGAGTTTACCAGCTACAATTTCCGATTTTTAGACATCCTATATCGTATTACGTATCCGCCAAAATTCAACGCAAACAAAACCGCTGAAACATATCCGGTAATATTTCATATGTAAGTGCAATTCCGGGTAATGATAAAATTTCAGCATCGACATTGCATCGACCATTGCAGGCTTTCGAATACGTTTAACGTTAACGGTTATAGGACGGCCGATGTTAAGATCAGAGGCGGAACGTTTTCTTCTGCGTGACTGCAATAGACGTAATCTTTATAGACTAATTTTTTTGCTTTAGGTTTAAGAATGTGCTTATATTTCTGTTACGGCATTATATTGTATACATTGGCCTTTAGGTCTAAATTTTGTTTAACTGTACAAAAATTGCTGAAACGATGTCCAAATTACGTATCGTACGGCGTTCTAGCTTTAATAATATAGATGGTAAATACTAAATAGTGTGTATATTATGTTAATTATAACATATTAAGCAGTTGTTTTGGTGTTTATTATAACATAGTTGATTGTGCAACGCACTAAGGATGGCGCTATACTTTTGACGACGTCCGACGCCTTCCGTCACCGTGCGGTATTGTACACAGATTACTCACGTACGATACGGTATGATGACGGACGGTGAAGGACGACGCCGGACGGCGCCTCACGACAAGTATAGCGCTACCCTGATTAAAACGTATTTTTAGCTCAAGCGGACCCGGAACCCAGTCCGTTACAGACCAGTTCGATTGGGATTTATCAAAAGTGACCATTATTGGTACGGATCGGCATGTTATCATTGTTCAACTTGATATTCAAGGCAGCTTACATCACGGTTCACTACATAGGCATGCGGTGTACGGCAAACTTGGAAGCTACGATATGAATCAGATTGCTAAAGCGATTAGGTAGAACAGGTTTGCGCGATATGTGTCTAATATTGGCGGATTGAGAGATTTTTTGACGGGGAATTTGAGTGATATTTGAGTGTAGCAAGAATTCGCGTGCGAAGCGTGCAAGAAGACAGACGCAGTTTTAGGGATAAATTTGAACACAAAAATTTCGTTTTGATCCCGGTTGTGGGCGGCAAACGTGGGTTCGGCCGCGCCTGGGTGATCATAGTTGGATCCGCCAATCGCGATAAACCAATTTGGAGCATATCTACAAGTGCGTTTAAACGTAGCTACTGGGGCGACCCTCAAGTTTGCTTAATTAGGGTGCGACCGGATCTTAATTTACCGGGTATTAATTGACCGGATACCGCATATCCATTTTTTACCGGAACGGCCGGAATTCCGGTTGCAATAGGGAAATCGTGTAATTTTCACTATCTGGTTCCGGTAATAAATCCGGTATTTTTTCACCAGAATTTTCCGGTATTTTCGGTATTGAAAATTTTTTTTATTCGAAAATTTAACAACAATTGGCATATTATTGTAACTTGTTTTTCTAAAATTATCTAAGCGTGTATTGTCAAATTTTTTAATTTATGCCATACTCCATAATTTATCATACGTTTCCAGCTACTGCATTTGTTTCACGATTTTGGCAGCGTAAATAGTGTGTTTACACGATTAAAAACGATAAAATAGCATTCCAAATAAAACTTTTCGGTAACAAGTATTGTTTCGTTTTCCGGTTCCGGCATTTTTAACTTTCCGGTTTCGGTATTTTGTAATTCCGGTTGCATCATGGCTGCATCATATTGAAGAATGTTATTTTTTCCGCTTTTAGACGTATTGAAAAGAAATTGGAGTACATCCAAAGTGATAACATCGGACTTATCGGCTGGGTATGTTATGTTCTTTTAATATTGTATTTCTTAAAGGTTAGCAATTACCATGTACCTGTCGTTTCTTAAGTATTTTTACGGCTGTCCACTATAAGACTAATATCAGTGTCTGAATATATAATTGTACCACTGACCCGTGTTAACTATTGGAGAATGCCCACTGAAATATAGGGAATCTGGCCCATGTTACTTTAAGGGGCGTCCAGGTTTCTGGTGGATTTATAAAAGAGTAGGTTTTGATTCTAGATTACATTTTTTGCTTAGGCTTACTCTTATGCTTAGGCTTAGGAACCCGCTTTGCCACCTAAGTAAGCCAAGCCTAAACCCCACCCCTTCCCCCCCTTAAAGTAACATTGAACTCATTTTTGCAACGCTTAGGTTTAGGCGTAGGCTTAGGAATGCGCTTAATCTACTGTTACGCCCCTTAAAGTAACATTGAACTCATTTTTGCAACGCTTAGGTTTAGGCTTAGCCTTAGGAATACGCTTAGTCTACTGTTACGGCCCTTAAAGTAACATTTGCCCTTTGACTTAGCGAGCAGGCACTTATTGTGAATATGGACATTATTCTTGCAGGGGTACGGCGGATTTGCAGTTGGTCATATAATGGCAAACGACATTGCTAACTATTTTAAATGTGGTGTTGCAATTGGTCCTGCAAGTGATTTAAAGTTATACGGTACGTTAAGGGCTGGACCGGTACGCGAACGTCAGATGGAGCTACTGGCTCCACGGCAGCGGTTTATTGCATGCCGTACCTTTAGAAAAAGCGTGTTTTGAACACGGTTTCTCGAAAGGGATTATTATGTTGCATACGATCAAATTGGCATATAACAAAACGCAAGGATTGAGATAACACCAAGAGTGCATGATACAAGAGTATGCAACTCTTTGCGTTCCGCATGATACAAAATGTACCCGGCACGCGTTGTGTCTTCGACCGACTACCCCTCTTTATTTAGAGGTGTGTACAACCTATGAGAACCATGGTACTATGCGTATCCTGCATTAAAAATGTTCTGCTTATAGTTTAATATAAGGGTATTGCATGAGACGGCGACCCACCTCTAAAAATAAGTTGAGCCGACCGAAAAACACAACGCCCAGTGGCACATTTTGTACCATGCGGAACCGCAAAAGTTGCACACTCTTGTATCATGCACTCTTGATAACACGAATAGCGGTTGGTAAATCTTTAAAAAAGTAAAGTAAAATTTCAGCAACGAGTTTGCAACGTCAATATTTTTTTTTAACTACTGATGCTTTATGTACACCCGTTTCATGAAGCTTGAGACATGTTAGACTAAGCAGAGTTGACACCATACGTCATTTTCCAGATAGCAAGATGCCACAATTGACTATAATGGCAAAACCTTCGTTGTCATAACCGGATAAACAAAAATAGGACTAAATATTTGATTAATACTAAAGGCCCATGTATAGGACAGGGCCGAATCGTTTTCTGGAGGGGCTATAATAGAGTCAGTTTAAGCTTTCGACTAATTTTCTTGCTCAAGCTTCGGATTAGGCTTAGACTTAGGCTTAGGCCTAGGTTTAGGCCTAGGCTTAGAAATAGGCTCATCTATACGCTTAGGCTTAGGCTTAGGATTAGGCTTAGGGTTAGGAATATGCTTATGCTACTGTTCCGGCCTTGTTCTATACATGGGCCATACTAAATATCAATAAATTATTTTGATTGGTAACCGTAGCTGCCAACCGCGACAAATGAGCTAAATGTTAGAGGTTCGAAATTTAAGCTGTAAAGCTAAGACCTGTTGGCGCTCAGCGGACGCGTAGCCAGCTCACCTTGATACGGCGGCTAAACGTTGTTCAGTACGGGCATACAAGGGTTTTCGATGACTTACAAGCAAGGTTTCCAATTTTTCTAAGACGGCAAAAGTCTTCCAGGGGGGCTGAGTTTTCACTGGCGCCCCACGTCCTTTAGCTACGGGCTCACTAGTCGAAGTTTCTTGCGAAATTTCCAATAGAAAGCATTGTTTTAGACGCCGCTTACATTGAACGGTACATGGGTCTGATTCCGTCAAATGATCACGGATATGCGGTAAAGTTTAAAAAAAAGCCTTGTTGTTCTCTCAGTTACCCCCCGTAGTTGTCAGCTATTATCTATATATTGCAAATACCTTACTAATTGTGCACTAACGTGAATTACAATAAAACGATAATTGCAATAATTGCACTAAGAAACCTATATATTGCAAATACATTACTAATTGTGCACTAACGTGAATTACAATAAAACGTTAATTGCAATAATTGCACTAAGAGACTCGAATTCGGTTTTTTTCGGTTGCAAACCTGTAAGAGTTGCGCTATACTTTTTTCTGCCATATGCTGTCTTTCATCACAAGTAAAGGTCAAATCGGGCTGTAAAAATAACCTAAAATGGGGGTGGTTTTTTCTTACGTTACAGTTAGTTTGCCTAATTTTGTCGCGTTTACAAAATTGCATATGGGACCAAGTAGAAGTATTGCAACGGTTCGAAACCTTATGAAAGCATTGATATCGTTTAACGTAGGTTTAGACACCTTTGAAATCGTTATTTTGAATATGAGATTTCCGGTGGCCGGTGTGTCTGTAAAAGAGTATGCTTAAATTCTAGACTACATTTTTTTGCTTCGGCATAGGCTTTTCTGCAATATAACTACCCTAAAATTAACATAGGATGTGTTGTCAATTTTATCGTTTTTATTGGTTTTCAGAGATCTCAGCTACTTCATAGTAATTTGACTGTATTTAAGAACAAAACGCTCCTGGTAGCGCATGGGACTGCGGACAGTGAGTAGTTTTGGTCAGATATTTATTCGAAAATAAAACCTAAAAAGTAGCTATGTGATTTTTACAATGTTGCATTACACTGCAAGAAATGGTGAGTCAAAATGACTCTCTCCGAAATAGGCTTTTCTTGACTATACAAACTGAGTCAAAATTCGACTCCGCCAGAGTCATATTCGACTGACTGAATCGCTCGGTGAGTCGAATTTGACTCAGTTTGTGTAGTCCCGAAAAGCCTATTTCGGAGAGAGTCAATTTGACTCCCCATTTTTTGCAGTGCACTGTCAGGCTTGGAATACTGTTGAAACCTTCCTGTGGATTGGTTCAGCTATGTGCAATTTGCTTGCATATGTCAGTTTCGTCCGCTGTTAAACAGCCAACTTAACACTGGTATACAAGACGAATCCGACTGTCAAAAATTAAAACAAAGCACTACGATATTCGTTGCGACTGTATTAACACAATGTGACTTACAGTTAAAGCCAAGGTTGTAAATGTCCAGCGGAGCGAGTTGAAGGAATGTTAAACGTTGGTGTTTTTTGAATCGGTCAAATTCAAACTCCTGACCCGGTTTATGTAACTCATTTTTACTGTTGGATTCAAGTTGACGTTGTAGAAATTGAATGAATCTAAACTGTCGTTTTGGGTCAAATTGGCTATTTTATATCCTATATTATTTTTCTAGACAAGATACATTTCCAACATACGTTACAATTAACTGAAGCTCTGTACAAGAAAAATGTTGACTTCAATCTAGTGGTATGGTCAATGTTAAGCTGTAAGGCACATGTACAGAACAGTCCTGGATCGTTTTCCGGGGCATTTTAAGCTTTAGACTAATTTTTTCCTTAGGCTTAGGCTTAAGCTTAGGCTTATGAATAGGCTCATACATACGCTTAGGCTTAGGCTTAGGCTTCGGCCTAGGAATATGCTTATACTACTGTTCCGGCCCTGTTCTATACATGAGCCAGCATTTAAGAAACGTGACACTTGTAAGCGAGATTTTGAAATTTACGATTTAGACGTGGCGTCTTGATTTGATATTTATTAATTTTGGCAACTACTTTAGTTGTTCTATTTTATAATTAGCATTTTGGACGATGCTACCTAAGTGTATAAATTAATCGCCATTCTAGTATACTTTGCGTAATCCTAAGTTAACCCTTTTGCTCATAGAGTATTCTATGAGTAACTAAATACAAATAATATACGAGCAATACAGACACTGTGAGCAGTGGCTAACAATTCTAACATATATGAACAGTGCCAATCTTCGCAAGACGTGAGAGTCCTCTCATGCTCGATTGTCAAGCTGCTATAGCTCAGCGGTCATCGCAAACGCCTTCCTCCAGACAGACTGGGGATCGAATGTTTAAATTACATTTTATGTGAAACTGAACATATTCATGTGATAAAAGGTTAAATTGCTGTCGCCCAGTCTACAGGAAAGGTAACTTTGCGAAACAAGACGAATTTGCTCAGTGGCTCATGCATAGAACCGGTTATAAACATGAAATGTATGGTTTACCGAAAGCGAAAGCATATAGGCCAATGACTTTAGCTCGTATTCTCAAATGTGTGTAGTACCTATCGCTAGTTGGTGATAATAGTCGTGCAGTTGTAAACTAATATAACATGGCTTTATGTTACATTTGAATTACCCGTGTCTATGAGTTTTAGATTCAAAGCCAGTAATGTGCCTAAGGCAGCCCACCCCCCTTTCTCAACAGGCTTGTAGCCAGCTCAGCATGCTATGGGGGGTAAAGAAATCTTAGGAGTGGCATACTGTTGATTTCTTAAAACTTAAAAGCGGGACATGACTTTTCTGGAAATTGCCAAACTAGTCACAGAGATATTGAGCTCTACTGACCCACCTCTTGTTGCCGAAACGTGCCCAAACCCAAAGTCCAGGCTTTTAGCGAAACAAATCAACGGCCACTGCTCGGAAGACCTGACCTGGGCCGACCACCCGCCCCCTCACCACTTAGACCTGGCATCCGATCTCAGGACAATCTTTTGACTTGTCTCATACAAACAAAAGGCCACAATAACGACCCCCCCCGGACCCCGACCCCCCCCTAGAAGCAGAACTCGTCAGCAAAGTCAGCGAAAAGTTAGACACACTGTATTTAGTTTATTATTTTAGTTTTCAACAAAAACCAGTTGGCGTAACTAACGAACAAGCAAAAAAAAGAACAAAACGCGAAAACCTTGCGAGTGAAGCGTGCAAGAAATCAGACGCAATTTTAGTATTAAATCGTGAAACAAAATTTTTGTGTTTGCTTAGTGCCTGCACGATATCAGATTCGCCAAAACTGTCATTGGGTACGCACATGCTCGTCTGATTAAACATGCATAACCGGCGCATGTATAGAACACGGCCGGAACAGTAGTAGTATGAAGCATATTCCTAAGCCGAAGCCTAAGCCTAAGTCTAAACGTAAGGATGAGTCTATTTTTAAGCCTAAGCCTAAACCTAACTCTAAACGTAAGGATGAGTCTATTCCTAAGCCTAAGCCTAACTCTAAACGTAAGGATGAGTCTATTCCTAAGCCTAAGCCTAAGCCTAACTCTAAAGGTAAGGATGAGTCTATTCCTAAGCCTAAGCCTAAGCCTAACTCTAAACGTAAGGATGAGTCTATTCCTAAGCCTAAGCCTAAGCCTAACTCTAAACGTAAGGATGAGTCTATTCCTAAGCCTAAGCCTAAGCCTAACTCTAAACGTAAGGATGAGGCTATTCCTAAGCCTAAGCCTAAGCCTAACTCTAAAGGTAAGGATGAGTCTATTCCTAAGCCTAAGCCTAAGCCTAACTGTAAACGTAAGGATGAGTCTATTCCTAAGCATAAGCCTAAGCCTAACTCTAAACGTAAGGATGAGGCTATTCCTAAGCCTAAGCCTAAGCCTAACTCTTAAGGTAAGG
The DNA here is from genome assembly GCA_030248215.1 of Enoplolaimus lenunculus. Lineage (NCBI taxonomy): Eukaryota > Metazoa > Nematoda > Enoplea > Enoplida > Thoracostomopsidae > Enoplolaimus > Enoplolaimus lenunculus. The sequence continues at coordinate 49,745 of JASANG010003931.1, forward strand.
ATGAGTCTATTCCTAAGCCTAAGCCTAAGCCTAACTCTAAACGTAAGGATGAGTCTATTCCTAAGCCTAAGCCTAAGCCTAAGCCTAAGCAAGAAAGCAAGTCTAAACTTTAAAATGACTCGATTACAGTCCCGCCGGAAAACGATGCGGTCCTGTTCTATGCATGGACCGGTTAATCGAACGAGAAGCTACTCGCTTTTGTTGTATTGAAACAAAAACGTCCATTTTTCGGACCAGTAAAGTTTTAAAAGCGATTCCAGCACCGGGTCGTTTTTAGGCCTACACCCCTTCGGGGAGGGGCAATGGTTGTAGGGATGTCGTTGAAGGGCGTTAAAGACAAATTTGTCCACAACTGCGTCCAGTCAAATCTGCGGTTTGAGGCGGTATTGCTTGTTGGTATACGCGGTGTAGCTTGTGTACATGCATAGTGTGTAATGTTAAGACACATACATACTTGTGCACATATAGCACCAGAGGAAATTAAGGTATCGGCCGCGCGGTGTAATAAGTAGGGCGTTTGACTCGCGAGCGAGAGGTCCGAGGTTTGATTCCCGGCGTGGCCATATGTTTGGGAGAAATCTAGGGGAAACCATATATTCGCAGTACTTTGAAGAAATGTGTCGTCCCGACTGTGCAGTTCTGTCATTACTAACTTTCAATAGGTGTTTCACACATTTGAGAATTCAGCTGAATTTGCTTGAGACTTATTTTATTGACATATGGACTGCTACTATTTATTTTGATTATAGATTTATCCTGATCAAACATCAACTCTATCAGACTACAAAGAGCATTTGTACAATAAAATTATCAACCATTATCGTAACTGCTTTGATCGGCGAAATCATGTCGAACTTTGACAAATATTTCCATTTATATTGCAAGCTTCTGTTTCTTCGTTCTATGCGGTTGCTTGAAACAAATGTGCATTCTGCAACATTTTTTACGTCGAAGTAATCGATTTTGCAACTGCAGTTTTGACGTATTGCACTTAAAATGCCGATCTGAACAGATTAATCCAAGTCGACAACGGTGGCTATTTTGGTGTACATTGCCTTGGGATGGTTAGCCTCCAGTTGGACAGCGGACACCTTTTGACGTGTTTTGGTTTCACGGATTTGTATGGAAAGTCCTTCTCGTAGCAACAAATTTGGGGGTTAAAGTTAGACAAAGTGTAAATGGTAATTTTGACGATCACAAGCAGGCAGGCTGCAACCGTTGCTCAGCCTGTGGTTCCGAAAATAATCGAGCATTAATAGTTCTGGCTTGACCTGTCGTAGAATTTTGGCCGGAGGTTTTAACCAAAATTCTTAATAGTTTTAGGGGTAGATATCATATATGAGACTGTATATTTGGAACAATCTTATTTTGAGCGCAACAATTTTGCAATTCTTTCAATTTCCCTTTTAACGGCCAAAATTCGATGTCAAAAAGGAAATTGAATTCAACTGTCTAAAATTTCCTTCATCTGCATGTTTTTTTCGCAAATATTAAATTGAAGACCAAAAATGCTATCAATTTACTCTTTGATTTTCAAAATACGAGAACAGAAGGAAATTGGAACTGTTTTCGAATTCAATTTTCAACTTGTAGCCTTTTTTCAAAATCAAACAGGAAAAAGGCGTTTTCGATTTCCACATGCAGGGCGCAAATTAAAGTGGACTACGCTTATACTGAATGAAACGTTGAAATACAAAAATATGGGGAACTCATCACGATGGGAGCATAGTCGCACAAGGAGTTCATGGTGTCATGGCACCCTCCTGCCAATTGGTCTGATTTTTGTCAATGTCAATTAAGTGATAGCAGAGAGAAATAAACACAAAAGCAAAACTATTAAAATGGAAGCATTGATAAATTGGTGAGTCTGTCTTTCAAACCAAAATCTTGGCTGGACCTGCGGATCAAAATACAGCCAATGGTCTGCCTATTCGGCCTAAGAATAACAAGCAGTCCCTGAAACGGTCAGAGACACGGTGGTAAGACAATTACTTTTAAATTTTGATATATATTGCACAAATTCGACTGTACACATTACAAAATGTGCAAAAAATTGTTCAACCGAACTGTTGAAATTAATAGTTTTCAATTTGTGCAGAATAAAAAAATTATTGCAGCTAAGCATTTAAATATTTATTAAGACTAAAAAGGGCCAAATTGCCGATAGTTTCTGTAGTGTCTCGTTCTTAATTGTCTGATAGCGCAAAAATCACTGTAAAAACGTTTTTCGGACGCATGTAAAATTAGCCGAATGTTTGCACAATGCGTTTCGTTTGAATGAGTAACATTAGCTGACCTCTTAGAAAATAATCGCCACTTTTTTGTGGCTAATTTACTTGGGGCTAAAAACTTGGCGCAGCGCCGAGTGGGAATCGATCCTTAGCTGCCGCCTGGCCCATTAACTATACAACCTGCTATTAAACCCACTGGTTCTAGATAGCTATGCTATAATAATGCGATTTGGCTGGATATCAGACTGCCGAAAATATCAAAAATTATAAACCAGGTACCCGTGCAACGAAGAACTTTTAAAGAGACGGCCTCCAGGTGATGTTCAAAGCAAAAGTGTATTGCTCTAAAACGATTATTGTTGTTAAAGGAAATCCAACATCATTTTGCGTTGAATAAATCTGCTTCACCTCCTGATGAGGCATTTTGCACATTTATGACTTTGCTCCATCATGCAACATTTCAACAAGCTGTCAGGATTGTGAAAATTTGCAATCTACACTGCAAAAAATGGTGAGTCAAATTGACTGTCTCATAAGGCTTTTTGGGACTAGATAAACTGAGTCAAACTCGATTCCGCCCGAGTCAAATTTGACTCACTAACCGAGTCGGATGAGTCGAATTCGAGTCTGACGGAATCGAATTTGAGTCAGTTTGTGTAGTCCGAAAAAGCCTATTTCGAGAGAGTCAATTTGACTCACCATTTGTTGAAGTGTAATAATAGTTGTAACTCGTACAAAAAATATAAATTTAGAAGCTTATATAAATTGATCTCGCGATTTGCGTTTGGCAGTTATCTGTTTTTGTTGTCAATTTTAAAAAAACACCGATGGATTTTAAGCCCTGGCGGTATCACTACTGCACAGCTCCTTTTTAAAACATGGGATTTCAAAAACTTCCCGCTCAACTGTTCAAATATTGTCAGTACTTAAAATACTACTAAAAACAAACAGGGGTTTGATATTTCAAAAATTTCGCTTTTATAATAAATTATGGGTCATTCACGTTTATACTGCCTGCACTGCTGTCAAAATTAAACCGACATGCGTGTTCCTAGTTTGTAATTAATTACAGTGTTTCCAAATAACAGGGTTCCACCGGAGGTGAAAAATACCGGAGCCGGAGGCGAGGCAAAATTAAGTAGCTAAATGATGTTAAATTTGTTAGTTTTAGCGAATATCTGTTATCTGTTGGTAAATCGCATGATTTTACGCTCATTATTTACGAAATCTAGGCAATGCTTTCATCAAGTTGTGCCAAAAGTTAAAAGGAAACGTGGCAAACCGATAAATGTAAAACAATGCAAAAGTTCACTACCGAAACTGCCGAAAATGTGGTAAAGATTATACCGAAGCCGGGACCGGAGGCAGTCCTCTTGAAAAGTTACTCGACACTTCAGGGTACATCCACCAGATAACTGGTAGACCCTCTGAACGACGTATATTTCGTTGTATTATCGCACATTCAAATGCCCCTTTGCCAATACGTTAAAGAAAAGACAGCTGTTTTGTCCTGAGTCTGTCAGAAAGCCCTCCACTTTTTGGAATAAGTACAGAGTTTGTCTGAATGAACTCTGTTTTACCGAGGTATCCCGACAAATCGTATATCAAGGGTTAGGTTTACAATTAACCTTGGATCGATATGACAGACATGGCTTACATCGTGACTTAATTCGATTTTGGATTTAAAGACTAACTACAGCTTGCATCTTGAAGTGGAAGATATGATGGAGCAGGTGCATACCAATATAAAGTTAGTCGGCAAGCTGATCGTTAATGAAAGCCACGCACAGAACTGAAGGTGATAAAAATTATGCCAGGCCTCGATTTTAGATCTAAATGGCATTTAGTGCATAATCCAGCCATTGTTCAAAATTAGAGTCGTATTTGATGATGTTTTTGTTTATGATCATAAATAGGTAGCTAGTTCAAGTTTAATTTTCAGAAATAAACCAAATGACGTGCGTCATTAAAAATAAAAGTTTAAAGTTTTATCGCAGATGTGGATACAAAGCATGCTATTAGATATCTGGAGTGCTCCGCCCGTTTTTATATCGTCCATGTTCTCGAGTGTGCGCCTGGTGTTTTCAGTTTTTGTGCATTTGATGTGGATTTGTGTGCAATTTTTGTTCAAGGCAAACTTTGTACTCTATTTGTTCGGAAACATGTATTATTATATTTCATAAGCTTTGCAGAAATATGACAAAAGTTTTCATTTAATACTGAACCGTTTGACATATTTTTTACAGTTAGTAGTTTCATATTGTCTACTTATCTAGCTAGGCAGTAATTCCGTAAATAGCATTTCTATAATGAGTCTCTTCGGAAACTTATTGAAAACGGCTCAAAGTGCCTATAATATAATAACAGGTATGCTGATCTGTATGTTTTTGTTACTGAGAAGGTTGAGTAATAGCAGCTGTGACATGTGATTGTATGGAGGCAGAATAAACCTCATGCTGATGCTGCACATCGTTAAAACGCTGATGCTTTTGTAGTGCCTTTATATGCAGCAACAGTAAAACATGGAAAAACTAAGATACATGAGTATGATGTTGAGGTTCTTATAAGGTATAAATACATAAAACTCTACAGTTGATTTTGAGGCAATATGGTTTAGTGGTAGCGCACTGAACTGAGAATCTATATCGGCCTTAGGTCATGGGATCGAAACCTTAGAACGCCCACTTCCGCATGTTAGTTTGTTTCAGAGGCGTTGCCAGGTGACAGCTTTTCAATTGCTGAAGTCCAAGCTGCAGCACTGCGTGATAATCGTGACTACTGCGTTGTTGATTGTGCTGATGTTATTAGTATACGACAGAATAAACAAGATAAACAATATCACGTCATAGTAGAACATACAATTAACGGCAACGTCAAGTTTTACAGGTGTGTTTTGCCTATGGTATATATCAGGGTTCAAGTGGACACCAGAAAACACCGAAGCCGGATGTTTAGGTGCATATTTTAACAAATAAGTAAACTTAATTACGCTAATTTAGTACATATGCACTATTTACTTTAATATATCGCAATTTTTTCTACAACGCTCTTACTATTTAACTGGGCTTTTTGAAGTACTTATATTAATCATTTCAAACAAAATTTGCAGTCTAATAGTGTAATTTTGGTCCAATAAGAGTAAAACGTGGAGTTATGCTATATATACATTTCAGCAATAAATATCCGGCATGTAGAATACAGGAACCGGATATTTGCTTGTACCTTCTAAAAAATTTATAACTTGAATATATATTCCAAGAATTTTCTCGAGTTTTTATGCAAGGGTGTGCCCCTTTTGAAAAATGTCAAAGTGAAATATATAACTTGCCCAGCATCTAATTCTGAATTGGGAGTTCGGGGGCTTGCCGCCTACGAAATTAAGTGATATTAAAATCATTTTCGTGCGGTTTTTCAAGAATAACTCGCTTATTATTAGTTTTACGCGGTTGGAACGGAAAATACGAAATTATCAAGTCCAGTAGGTTTGAGGTACTTTGGACAGTCTGTACAGGAAAGATAGATATTAGGTAGGAGCCAAAACAGTACTGTGATAGTGTCATCAGATCGATTTGCAAAATTTTAGCGTGGAAAGAAGCCGACTGCTTGAAGATTCCAAAGCGACGTTTGCTAGTTTCACACGGCATTCCATTTTGCTCAATTTTATAGGTGCGTTAGAAACTGTTTGTCGTTACATTTTAGGTGTAGTAACCCAAGAAAAAACACAAACCATTTTCGTGTATATTAATTAGCTAGGCGAATTTATTTTGTAATACTTCAGATTCCGAAGATTTATTCAAAGAACTAATCAAAACAATCCAGTCTCAACCAACATGGAAAACCGTACATGTTGCGGCGCAGATTGGATGCAAACAGTTTTTCGAAATGTTTAATGATTCGCCTGATGCCAACAAGTGAGAATTGTAGGAATGTCTTGAGTAAATGAGCGAAAGCTTCATTGCACCGATGATGAAATTTCTCCTTGCAGTAAGTGTCGTGTAGTGCGCCGGTCTAGAAGAGTGTTACGATGCAACATTTCTGTTTCGGTTTATCAGGTCGGATGCATAGGTCTCCGATTTAGGCGTTCATTCTTAGGGTCTGCTGTCGGTACAACTTTAATGCAGGATAGTGCAATTGCTAATTTGTTACGTCATCCATTTCATGTCTGCATCTATCACATGATGAATTGTTCTATTTCTCTATTAGGTTAAATATTTACCATGAAGCGGACACATTTCGTCAGCATGCAGTTAAGAAAGGGCTGTTAGACCACGTTCGGATATCAGTTGTTCGGATATCAGTTCTTCCAACAGCAAATCTGTTTGTGCGTTGTGTGTTTATTCTGTAGCTAGCTTATTGGCAGCTTCGTTTTCTTTTAAATCGCAGTAGCCTGGCAACAACTGCATTGTTACGGACTTCTCTTGCTTGCGCAGGTTACTTATGTGTAGCCAGATGCATGCTCCTTGTTCTGACCTCGTCTTTTTCATGCCTGACTGTAAGTTAGGGAAAGAACTTTTCGAGTCGCTCAGGAGGTTATTTGATCATAGTTAATGCAGGGTCTTGATTGCACCACAGCACGGAATTATCTACGACGGTTACGTCTACTTTGTAGCTTTGGGCGAATGGATTAGCTGGGACCGTCAGTTCGTACTTCTAGTCACAGCAGCGGTCGTATATTACCATACAATAGTAAGACTAAGCGTACCAGTTTTTTTTTGGGGTATTTTCTTTCAAGTCGGAACCGTTGGCTCATTACTTTCTTTTAGAAACAAGATATTTGGGCGTCTTAGAAAGTTGGGTTGATTAACGTTAAATGCCGCACGTATTTTACAATATATATCAAGTAAATAGAATCATTTATTTGGTTTCAGAGTTATTACAGAATGTTCGTACCCAGAAGGATACACTGTTCTTGTGATAGCGGCCCTAGCAAAACGACTTGAAATTACGCAGCTCCTGGTGAAAATGGGGGCTGACCCGCGTGTAGCTGATGTAAACGGGTTGAATGCATTCCATCATGCGGCAACTGTGAATAGCGAAAAATATATAATGGTGTGTTTTTAACTGTTTTCCAGGTTTTCGTGCATTTCGACTTAACAACAGACAAATTTAAAACGATCGAATAACACAAGATTTCACAAACTGTAAAGTTATGTATGACGCACTCACATGCAGAAGCCTCAATACACATTTTGAAGAGCTCTGATTTGAAACATACGTATTGCCAAACTTCTAGGGCATAATATCAAATTAAAAACACAATATACTGTCTATTTTCATAACACCATTAGGATAAACGTTGCGTGGGTATCATTCAGAATAACTGGAAATATACGTAATTATATTTTCAAAGTAAATTCAAGATGCAGTGTTGTTTTCAGTTGTTTTCAGTGTTTTGCATCATCAAGCATTGGTGAAATGCGCCATGCGTTAAATGCTGTAACAAGTGCTGGAACAACGCCGCTGTGTATAGCTGCGGAATATCGTAACTGGGCAGCAATAAGCGCTTTGTTAAGTGTTGGGGCAGATGCGAAATGTAGCACAATTGGTGATGCCGGCAGATCTCCACTGGCGATTTTGTTGAATAGTAAAGGGTCGAATGAAAGTATTTGCAAGTAAATTAGTTGATGGGGTTTTTGACAGTTATTACGAACTATTATTATTAAATGGTTTGAAGCAGTAATCTTTTCTTTGTTAGGCTGTGGTGCAGGTTTAATCGTTAATTAGTAGCGGTGTTTTAAGACTGTGAATGTATAGGAAAAATTTGTTGTAATCCTACGGATTTACACTATTTGGCTATCTTTTATTTGTTTATGGTATAGTGTCAGTCCATAGTTTTTGTTATTTTGCTATATATATATTTTGTTTTAGATGTGTGAAGGTGTTACTAGAAGCATGTCCGAATTTAATTTTTGAACGCAATCCAGCGTCTGGAAATACTGTTTTGCATACTGTCACTCAAAAACAGGTACGTATGTAATTAATTTGGAGAGTTTTCGTATCCATAATGCTGTATGGTTGGGGCGATTACAAACTGAAGTTGTAAGCTGTTTGTGTGTTATGTATTTTTATAATTTTGGAAGATATAGCTTGAACTCTCGTTCTGTGACTGAGAAGTGTATGTATTGGTGTTATTTTTATATTTGTGGGGAGTAGGGGATGTCTGAAGTTACTATTAAGGGCCCGTTGAAGGAATATATATGCCTGTTTTTCGACTTGTCTTGGTTATCGGGGCAGGGTTTTCCGGGTATTTTCACCAAAAATTTCACGATTCTGGTTTAACTCCAAACAATTAACAGATCCGAATCAACAAATCAACATTTTTCTTTTTACTAGAAACTAGGTCAAGGTGTTTTTTAATGTTAGAACTCTAACGTTTTGTATAGCCATTTAGGTTTTGAAATGTTTGCTCGAGGCTTCCGCGCCCGCTGTCAATATTAATGTTCAAAATAACGTAGGCGAAACGCCGCTACACAGCGCAGTACGGTCATCGAATCTGGCCGTTGTAATTGAATTGCTGAGCTCAGGAGCGGATTCAAATGTCGCTGACAGTCGTGGTTGGACTCCGTTGCATTTAGCAGTTACTCTGTCAGATTTGCTTCTGTTGAGGAGCCTACTTGTGTTTGGAGCAGATCCGAACGTACGAAATTCTGACGATGAAAGCCCACTGCATTTAGCGGGTTTGGCGAAATCGCAGAATCGTGCTTTGCTGGTTCAGGCGATGGTTACGGTAAGCGCTGAGCGTTGTTCGCCGGTCATGAAAGGTTGTACCGATGCCTGTCGGTCTATGATGGAACACAGCGGTCAAGGGGACCTTTTGGAGTTTGGAGAGGCAAAGGGCACACCTAGCATGGATGAGTTTATGAGACGACGGCATATTGAGAGGACGTTGCAATTAAAGAAAACAGATGGTTGTGGGACAGATGATGCAGCAACAAGGAGTAGGTTAGAGTCGGTGCCAAAACTAGTTAATTTGTTATCAATGGATGGTGGTGGTATTCGCGGATTGATTTTGATTCAAGCGCTACTTTATATACAGCTCCGGCTTGATAAAAAAGTTAGAAATTGCACAACTGGACTTAATACTTCTGGTCCTAGTAGGTCAATTTTGGAGTATTTTCACTGGATAGCTGGTACAAGCACTGCGGCGATATTAGCAAGTGCATTTGCAACAGGGCGTAGTTTACGCGAATGTCAACGATTGTACTTTCGGTTCAAAGATGTTGTGTTTGCCGGCAATCGCCCGTACAGCACGCAGGTTTTGGAACAATTTTTAAAGAGAGAATTGGGTGAAAATACAACTTTAAATGAGGTGAAAAAGTACCGTCTACTTATCACCGCTGCCGATGGGAGTCGAGTACCAGTTGAACCGGTGCTGTTTAGGAATTATGATATCTGTGATAAAACTGAGGTCAGCAAGGTCAGCAAAGACGTCTTCTCGGGCGGTTTTGATTCGTCAAAAGTTAAATTATGGTGGGCTGTGCGATGTTCAAGCGCGGCTCCAACTTATTTTGCACCAGTGGATAATAGATATGTCGACGGAGGTATTGTGGCAAATAATCCTGCGTTGGATTTATTGGCAGATGTTCAAAAATGCAATAACTTGTCTGTCTATCAGGTACTGTCATGGGGAGTATGATCGGGCAGTTGAGGTCAATTATAAAGTAGGAGGAATTATTTGCAGTTGGTATTATAAGTGACTTATATGGTGGAGGTATAACATTCTAATTTTGTTTATTTTTGGTTTTCAAAAATGAATACGTGTATTTTGCGCAACTGGAAAGTAAAAAAGTAATATTATAGTTTAAAAAGTATTTTTAAATATATATTTCGCTGAAATTTTAGTTAAACATGTGTTTCGTTTGAAGGTTAAGGCGGAGTTATATTCTTTGACTCTTCTAATGTCGTCCGGCATCGTTCGTCAACGTAGGTGAATTGTCGCATGGCATCGCATATTAAGTAGTAAAGAAACATTTTTGACTTGCGCAGCGGCAGCCATCCGGTGTCGAACAGCTCCGAGCTGCAAGTATAACGCCACCCTTAGCTGTAGAAATGTTTCAGTATTTGTAACGTATATTGTTTATTTTGTTTTTATGCTTAGGGCGACTCGTCAAAAAGTGTGAGAGTCGGATGTTTGCTGTCTCTTGGAACGGGACATTTGCCGCCAACAGAAATAACGCATAATCAATTTGATTTCTCATTGCCTGAAAATTATCTTGAAGTCCTGATGAAAGGTTTCGCAATGAAAGATATGGCAAAGCTTTTGGTCGAACAGGTTAGTTCGTTTGTTTGTTTCGTCTGTTTCGAGAGAATTTGTTTTTTGTAAATTTTGTATTGTAAAAATACTTATTTTACGGTGGTTATTAAATGGTGGCGTTTACGTTTTGTCTCTACATGAAGATGTTATAACAAGAGCTCGTATTCTCAAATGTGTGTAGCACCTTTTACCAGTTGGTAATAGGCCTTGTAACCTTCGAAGCAGAGAATAGTGAGGTTTCAAATTCAGCACGTTTATTGCTTTCGATTTTGTCTGCTACTGTGTAAATTTTCAGATCTGCAATTGCAGTTGTTCGTTAGTTTGAAAACTTTTTACAAACTAGTGATAGGTGCTATATGCATTTGAAAATATGGGCCCAGGTTTCTATGCACTACTTGAAGCTTAGGTGTTGTTATTTGGCTAAGATAACCTACGTAAATATTTCATTTGATATATTCTAGTGTTTTCGTGTAATGTTACGTATTACTTCTGGATCCAAGGGTCCATTAAGAATGAAGAAAACCTGGAGGCTTGAAGACTGAGAGGCTTTAGGTTTACGCTTAAGCTTCGTTTTGGTAGTCCCAATGTGTAACATAGACCGTTATTTTAAAGGTGACCGCTGCTGATGGTGCCCCGGTTGATCGAACGAAAGCGTGCTGTGATATGATTGAAACGCCGTTTTTTCGATTTTCAACTCCGCTGAAAAAAGATATCCCTCTTGACGCTACTGATGATTGTGTTCTTGTCGAAATGTTGTGGGAGACAATTGTGTATATGCGACAAAATCGGTCAGTAATTGATGAGCTTGTAGAGTTTTTAGCAGCCGAAGTTTGAGTGAAGATTTGGACGAGAGGTTGGGATCATGTTAGATTTTGTGGGTTGTCTTGTTTATTGGCTTGACTGCAATTAGCTAGGCTCAACGATTAGATTCATTTTTTGTTCGGGAGAGAATTTGGCAGGGTTTACTTTCGCTTCTGTGTGTTCACAAAATGCTTAGGGCTTATGTTTTACGTTGTGTGATATTTATTAATAGTTCAGTAAACCGTATTGTGTGCTTTCCTAATTGTATTGAGTGATTTAGTTTGTGAGTATGTGTAGTGATAAGGATCGAATCTATCCTGATTACCGTTTTCGCGATTTTTAAAAATTGAACGATTTCGCTTGTGACTGGCATGGTACAACCGGAGGTCTCCGGCTCGGGAAGCATTTTTGCCGGATACTCGTGGGTTTGGCTGTAAGTTTTGGTACATTTTTCAGAATAAATTGTGAGATTTCTTAAACATAAATCAAAAAGTTTGACAACACTTATTGATATTTGTTTTATAATTAACGAATCAAACATTGTTTATAAACTAATTTCTATAGTCACCTTAGGTTTCAGCATATTTTTTTCTGGCGAAAACCTTTCCGGGGGAAAAATTACGCTGTATAACACCGGTAATTTTCATCTCCGGTTGCAACCGGAATCAAGCATGTACTATAACTAAAAATTTGTGGCGGAAGTAGCCATTGATCTCGCGCTATATGTTTAAGCAATAAGTGTGAAAAAAATTTACGTGGTCAAAAACTGTTGATAATGTAAAAGTCGCTAAATAGCACAACTTTTACAAAACTAAAAAAATTTAACTACTGAAACTGGCAAAAATTCTATCGTAGCCGGAGGTCGATGTTCTACATAAAACAGGGCCGGTAGCGGACTTCCGGTTGTGCGGTGATTTGCATGAATCCCGCATTCGGTTAGTTCCATAACTTTCTGACAGGTTTGCATTGTGGTTTGTTTGATCTCAGAGCGTAGCGAGCGATGACAGCCGGCAAGCATATGTACGTGAAGTCAAAACTATTATAATATGAAACTATATTATATGGTTCCCCTTTATTCTTTTATACTAGCATACGTTCCCTCCAAGCCTCCGTGGTGCTTTTTTGACTATTAAAACTTTGGCCAATGTTACTACAACGTGGCGTAACAATAGATTAAGCGTATTCCTAAGCCTAAGCCTAAGCGTTGCAAAAATGCTTTTCTAAGCCTAAGCCCAAGCAAACAAATGTAATCTAGAATCTAAACCTACTGTTTTATAGACCCACCAGAAACCTGGACGCCCCTTAAAGTAACATGGGCGAAAAGTTGTGTGATGAAGTTGGTCCTGCAGCCAGACCGGGTGGCACAAAGAGCTAAGCCCGACGAAGAAAAATTTAGCCTCGTAGAAAAAGATTCATTCTCGCGTTTATAGTCGTCTGAAATTTTTGTAACCCTTCCTGTAAATTTTTAACCCCCTATCGTATGTTCAGTTGGCTAACGGCTAATCTGAAATTATTCGCTCTGTTTAGCAAACGAGACACTTTTGTAGGCAACTCATGTGCAGGTTAATGCGCATGTTTAGCATTTCAAGTAGATTAGTATTTGACAGTCAAAAGCCATTTTGTGGTCGGAAGTTTCATATTCTGCAGAAATCACGAGCTCTCTCTCAGAATCATTCACACGGAAATAATTGGTGAACTCTTGTGTCTCTAGGCTTGCAAGTATCTATAGTTCTCATCGTACCAAAATTTTACCGTTTTAGTTTTATGTTTTCTAATTTCTAAATAAATACAAGACAGCAAAAAATGGTGAGCCAGATTTACTCTGTTTGAAATAAGCTTTACTGGACTACACATACTGAGTCAAATTCGACTTCGGAAGAGTCAAACGTACGACTCAGTGAAACGAATTTGACTTTCGCGGAGTCAAATTTGACTCAGTTTCTGCAGTCAAGTAGAATCTATTTCGGAGAGAGTGAATTTGACCCACCGTTTTTTGTCATTGAACCAGTTTGATTCGGATGTTAAACAATTTTTCGCCTTTGCGTTTATATTTAAAAAGTACCTATTAGCCTTAGCCTAAGCCAAGCAAATAAATTCGTCTAAAGCTTAGCTTACTCTGTTCTAGTCGCACAGAAAAATATTCCGCCCCTGATCTTCACATGGGCCTTGGTGGCCTATATTAATATTAAAAAGTTGAAAATACAACAAGCCCTCACCTACAGGTTGTATTCATGAACACTTGAAAGTTTTGTAGACTGGCTCAGCTATTGTTTAAAGACTTTAGTTTTTGATTTACGCACCCTTTTGGGCAACGCATTCTTGCAGAGTTGATATAAAAGGTATGTTGATTTCGAACAAAGAAAAGCTTAGAAACTATAAGACTTAAGTACCAGCCGAAGGCGTAGAATGCTAAAGATTCTACCGCTTTACAGGGCCGAAGCAGCCACCGCACATACCTACCCCCATTTGGGGCCCCCCACTCCCAACGGGCCAGCGCCTTCACCGATTGAAACAAAAGCCGCCGTAGTTTGAAAAATGCGTCTGGCTCCGCGCTCGCGAGTTTGTGGCCCCCACCCTGAGAAGTTTAGGAGAGTTTCCACCCCAGTCTGCTGCGGCACTGTCGCTTTTAGCTGTAGATAATCGCAAGAAAATGTGTGATTTTATGTTAATTAATTTCAAAAAAGTCAACTCACATGCAAGGCTAATTTATATTTCATATTTTTCAAAAACATAAATTTTGACCAGCTTTCAATATATTTAGAAAAGATTTAGGTTCATATGCGAAAGCATTTTTAATTTATTATTAATAATTTGTATAGAATTAATACAATACGAATAGGCACAGGCCCTTAGCCAGCTCAAAATGCCAGGCTCTCGCCCGTAGCCAAGCGGGGCCAGAAGGAAAAATATTGGCCCCCCTAGAATATTTTCAGCCTTGCTTGCAAGTCGTTAAAAACCCTTGAATGCCCCTCATGAAAAATCACCCCCCAGCAAGGTGAGCTGGCTACGGGTCTGGCTAGGCTACAAAATTTCATGAGGAAAATGCATAGGACAAACACCGTAACAAATTTTTAGTAGAGATGTGCCCCCCAGGCGCATTGATCTTTCCGGTTAAGAGTCCAAAAGCTAAGCTGATGACTTGAGACTCTAACCTGGTTCCTCACAGTTCTGATAGCTACCAGCCATCTATCAACTTTTGGCCTATGTTAATTTATTATATACCCCCGAAATGGACATCGCCCCATTAGGGGGCCCGACCCTTTGCGACTTAGTAACGTTTTGATAACACTCGCTAAAATTTGGTCTAAATACAATATCAATATTTCACAAGTTCTAAAACCTTCAATCTGCTGTAGTACACTCAATATGTTCGATAACATTAATAATTGGACGTTTGTCTCGCGTGAATACAATCATCTGCAACCGACGCGCTGGCCTCAGTGAACCACACGAGATCCATTTCGAATCACATGGGTCCTTAATTTACCGTACAAGGCCTTATTGAACCTTATGGAGCCTCGATTACCGCCGGAAGGGTTCCAACGGCCACCGAACGACCTGTTGTCCACGCCCGTGGCCATTTCACCTTGCAGAGTGGCTGGCACACTTTTAGAACGGGCATACAATGGTTTTTAACGATTTACAAGCATGTTTGCAACGTTTCCCGCAGGTCCGAAAATTTTCCACGGGACCTGCATTTCCCCTGGCCCCTTGTGGCTACGAGTCGGGTCTGCTCGAGAGCGGTGTAGATTTGGCTCTGCCTTTCACGGGCACCGAAAACCATAGCAATCCATAGCTTAACTATGATATAAAGAACTATTTCTGCGTGTCTTCGTTTGTTTTTGAGATATTAATATACATCAATTCTCTAGCCATCATCGCAGTATATGCTCTATTTGGTACTCGTTTTGAATCGTAAATGTCGCATAATATTGTTTTTTTGCACCTGCAGCAATAATAAATTTTGTCAAAATAATGGCCGGAAGTAAAAAAGCTTTGCACAGACAGCTTTTACAGATCGGAACTGAACAACGAAAGTTTTTGAATTTTAGAGCCACACACATTTGAGTATAAGTTTTACAAATGCTAGTAAAGGTATTGTGCGCTACCACATATAGAATCTACAGGATTTGAGTCATGTACTCATGCATAAAGCAGGTTTCGAACAAAATGGGAAGCTTAAATCGTTAGCGTAAACTTGCGCCCAGTTTCGGACCCTGGTGGACGCCTAAAATAATATGGATTTGATTCAAGTTCAACATATAAATCCGGTATTTTGTCACTATCCGGTTCTGGTAATAACTCCGGCGCGTTTTTCCCGAGAATTTTCCGGTGTTTTCGGTATTGAAAATTTTTCTCATTCAAACATCTTAAAGAAAAATTGGCATATTACCCTTAAATTTGTTTTTCTAAAATTGTCTTAGCGTGTATTGCCAAAATTTTCAATTTGTGTGACACTCATTTGCCAGCTACTACATTTGTTTCAGGATTTTGGCATTCAAAATGGTGTGTTTTGTTTACGCATAAGTAGGATTTCAATAAAAACAGCTATGAAATTAAATTTTTCGGCAAAAAAGTATTTTTTGTTTTCCGTTCCCGGCATTTTTTTTAATCTTCCGGTTCCGGTATTTTATAATTCCGGTTTCACACATATATATTTTCTTTCTCAGAGAACTACTTATTTGAATTTAGAGACTAGAAAAAGTGTTGTCAAAAATTGGTATTATGAATAACTTGGTATTATTATCCGGTGCTTTATTGGTTACTGTAGTAATCAATTTGGTTCAAGTAGCTGAATTTGTTCCCGTTAGAATTCTCGACCGAAAACTTGGGCATCAAAATCCGATGGTAAAACGACGCGTGCCGGAAATCGCTCATCCTGTTAAGTTTGGTAAGTCCATCTTACAATTAATAGTGATGTCTGCACTGTACTATCAGTGAGTTGGCTTTAAAACTCAGAATGAGTTGAATCCACTCATAAGTCTGAGATCTGAATTAGGCCTTTCAAAACCCTGAATTTCGAACTGATTGTACTCATTCTGAGTTAATTAATCTACTAATCCTGAATAAAATCAGCTCAGAGCAACATTAAAAACAATTTTTTTCCGGTTTCTTCTTTTTTCTGAAGGGGGTGGAAAATGCAGAAGAAACGGAAAAAATACTTATTAAAATCTTAGAAATCACTCGCAAAACAGCGACAAACACGGCGGAAACTGTGGAACTGATCGGAATTTTACTCCTATAATTTTTTTTCTTCAAACATATGCTGCTAGTTTATCAGTTTTTTTCTTGTCATTTGTTTCCATTAATGCGTTTAGACACTAACAGGGCTAGCCTGAAGATAAAAATCAGTCCTGGCATTTTGAACCAAACCGACCCATCAATGGATGAGCCTATTTCAAAGCCTAAGCACAACCTTAAGCAAAAAATTAGTGTAAAGCGTAAAGCTTAAACTGACTGTATTATAGCCTCTCCGGAAAACGATCCGGCCCTGTTCTGTACGTGGGCCATTAATTTTTTATATTTAATTTTAGAAAATTCAAATTATCCCATGAAACGATCCGACGCACCTTTCAGTCATTTTAGTCAAACGTGGGCTGATCTTGTCGCATAAAACAGATGAAGAACGCGTTGTGATTCGACTTTGAATAAATATATAACTCTCGCATGCATTGGTCTGCAGGGTGTAAACGGATAGTAAAAATAACGGAAACGGAAAACAGATATTGAAGTCTAAAAGTCTCAAAATATTTTTCTAAATTTTTTAAGACTTTGGATATATTTCGTGATTTATATTTCATATTGTAGCATATCTGTAAAGAAAAATTACGAGTTATATCCGTGATATACAACGAAGGTTGAGCGTAAAAATCATGGAATTGCCGGTATTTCAATAACGGACGCCTATTTTTACTGGATCCGTATATCCGGTCACATCCTGTTGGCTTCGTTGTGTAAAAGTTTAAAATAATTTTGTACTCAAAGTTTTTCTATTTTTTTATTATGAAATTTAAATTAAAATTCACACTTTTGGCTTGTAAAAGTATGTTGCCTCATCAACGACTGTTTTTAGTGAATCGACCATGCGTAAAGTCATTAGCTTAGACATCACGAGATACATGTAAACTGCAACACGAATATATACTGTATAATGTTCAACGTTGTATTGAAATTATCTATTTTTTACGAGTTTCAAACTTCTTTTAAGTAGGGTATAAACGGATAGTAAGAATAACGGAAACGGATAGTGGTGAAAATATCGGGAACCGATATTGAAGTAGACGTTTCAAAATTTTTTTATTTTTCTGCCAACGCAATGAGATATGATTTGAATTTATGGTTGTTAGGATTTATTCAAGAAGACTTAGAAACGCAATTTTATTGTCGTGAAACATTATTAAATATAATATTCCAACATCATTTACGGCATTTTGCCTTATATCCGGCTCCGGGGATGTGTGATGAAACCCTGCTCCCAGTTGGCACGAATTTCAGGAACCATGTGCTCTAAATATTTCCACGTGAATATTCGCCATCACGAAGCGTAAATGCAAGCAACTCGATATCCGCTTCCATGTTTAAAATTGGATAAATAATGTAGATTAAACCTGGAATTTTTCTACAGACCGGATGGATATCAGATCCAACCACAGGCAGTGAAATCACTGTTTTATTTCCAAATAAAATTTATAAAAGATGTTTTATAACAAAATAAATGCTCCAGATAAATATTAAATGTAAAACTTGAATTAAAAGATAAAACTGTTGCAGTAAATTTTCTGGGGACACTGGCACCGCAAACACAACTTAAAGTTCGACGGTGTTTGATCGTAGGCTTTTTCTGTTAAATCCTGTGAAAAGTGTATCACACATTTTAAAAAGTCGGCTCCTAAATGCTTTTCAGTGTCAACTCAGCGATAGCTGCCTATCAGAGAGTATATGCAACAGGAAATCTGTATTCGGGTTCGACAGAAAATTGACCGGCTCTGGTTAAATACTTGTTGGAGGTTTTGCCCATTTCAATAGTAATTTTTTCAAATGCTTAAAACATTTTTCTTACGTTGTTTGTATCCATGGGGAACTTTTTAACCCTTAGCTGTCATGGTCATTTAAACTGACTTGCTTAATTTCCGGCGCCGGGAACATTAGCAGCGATTCCGTGTTATGCAGCTCGCGTTGTACCCAGAGGCGGATTCAAATATTTTTTGACGAGGTGGTGGTTGGCAAATGTTATGAACCGCAAAAGTTGTAAGGTAGGCACCTTATCATTTTATCACCAAAAAATTTTCAGACATCGAAAAATTGTAAGGTTGGGACTTAATATTATTTTATCACAAAAAATTCTGCGGGATAAATTTCGTTTACAAAAATTTTTTTCATGGGAAAAATTGTAAGGTAGGGGGACCTTACCACTTTAACACAAAAAATTTCTGACGGGGAAGGGCGCGTACGCCACCACGCCCCCCCTAAAACCGCTAGCGGTTGCACCCCGTAATCTAGTAATTTAATCAATAAAATCAAGGGTTTGGTAAAAACAAAATTAATCTTCGCCATCATCACTCAGCTGCCGTTATTTACACAATACGCTTAAAAAGTTAAAATTTCCAAAACAACAAAAGAAAAAAATCAAAATTAATCATTCTCGTATTATAAATAAATCAATATTGGTCAATTTTAATTGGATCACATTTAATAATCAGTACGCAAGCCACTAAATCTTAAATTTGTGATTGTTCTCTTAACTTTCAAGACTGCAGCTTCAAGTCTTTCGCCACTAAGCCAGCCGTAGTGCAATGCATAAATTTGCGATTATCTTGAAAACATTTAATCGCACGGTCCCGTGATTTTTCCCACGCGTATAGTTCCCTAAATATATAAATCCACACATACTTTAAAACATGTGCATAGACACCGCTGTCCTGAGTATTCAATACTGCATAGCGTATACTATTTATGTAATGTAGTTCACGCTAAGTTATAGTTTCCGAGTCTGAAAATTACTAAAATAGTATACTGTCACCGTTAAATTTTCCGGCTTACGTATGCAAAGATCAGGGGCGGAACGTTTTTGTGTGAGACTAAAATAGAGTAGCTTTAAGCTTTAGACTAATTTTTTTGCATGGCTTAGGCTTAAGCTTAGGAATATGCTCATTCGTACGCTTAAGCTTAGGCTTATGTTTAGGCTCAGGAATATGCTTATAATACTGTCCCGCCCTTTTTCTTTACATTGGCCAATTTTCCCGATGTGAACTTAGATTGTTTATTCGAAAACATATCACTTATTGGTTCTCGGCGCTACATCTTTACCATTATATCATGCCAAAATTCGAAGAACCCTGCCCTACCGTTCAATATTCAACAAACCTTAGTCGAATATTCGAAACACGAACACAAACGAATAAGAAATAATATTACATAATTCTGGAGTTACCCACTACAGCGCAACACACGGCGCAATCAAGACCTCCTGCCCCCCCCCCCCCCCCCCCTCTTTTCTCAACCACACCTTAAAAAAAAAAAAAATCAACTTCAAACACACACAAAAAGCCTTCTCCCACCCCTCTCCCGGTACTTCTCTTCCCACACAACACCCCCCACAAACAAAGAATCCCATCTCCCTCTTCTTCTCTCCTCCTCTCAAAAGCTCCAAAACATCTTCATACGTTCCCAAAACTCTAAAAAAAAAAAAAAAAATCTTTTCCTTAACCCACGACACTGAATAAAAATATTCTTCAAAAATTCAATAAAACAAAAAATTAAAAACACAACTTTATTTTGAAGACTGGACTGCCGTGCTTTGGAAAAAGGACGTAACTCCACAATATGTCAATTTTTAGAAAAAGGCATTGCCGGGACCAAAATTTTACGCTGATTCTCGTGGTGAAGTCAATTTTAACGTATCTCCTAACATTTGAGCACAGTAGTAGTATTACTGACAACAAAAAGGACGTAAGATTTATGTAAACCTGTCAGAAAAGGAGTAACTCCTGCGATTTTTGGAGTTACGTCGTTTTTACCCAAATTACAATACAAGAAAGATGTATATATTTTCATTACTAAGGAGTTACGTCCTTTTTAATAAGTAGGTATCCGTTACAGCAAACGTTTTTCGTACTACTAAGTTGATTTTTTCACCAAATCTGACTGTGTTTTTCCGCACAACGTTAGCATTAAAGTGATTTTTGATGATTCATAAATTCTGATAACACAAATCAATAGGAATTTTTAATGCAGAGTTTACATTTATCGTATTGCAACGATGAATTGTAAAAACACTTTCGAAGTTTAGCGACAGATCAGTGTTTAGTTTTTTGATTTTGCAAAATCGATCTCGGTTACATAGCATTCTAAAATTATTTTTAAAATTCAGTTGCTGTAGTTCCAGTAGCAGCTAGCTGTACGATTTAACTTTATCCAGAGACGTTACTAGAGGTAAGTCTAGCCCCCCTTCAATTTTCTTTAATACCAAAATTACGTCCGGTTTTACTCTCGCTTTGCTGGAAAGTTTTTCATCTTTCAATGAACGCTGTTAAGGCCGAGTCAGCCGTTGTTTTCCCAGTTGTCTAAACCCGTTCAACTAATAATCTGGCCGCGCACCCTGACAATAATTATGCGTATGTGTTTGCTGTGTTTTGTTATAAATGTTTCTTAACGGTTCACAGATTCCAGGTTAACTACATCACTGTTTAATTACTTATGCATTTCAAAGTGGGGGAGTACGTTTGGGCCAGATGGGGTAGGCATTATCATCCAGCCATTGTTTGCGACTCTGCAACAGCGCCAGCCAACTTGAACCATGACAACAACGACGTGTGGCTGTGGTGGCCTGGTGCCGATAACTATTCCTTTGTTTCCTGCCGTAAAATCACATTGTTCAACGAGAGTAAAATTCTTGTTCAGCTACAAAATAATCGCAAATTGATGACCCATCAGGTTTCGCAAGCTCTGGAAGCGACTTGGTTATTTAATACGGAATGTGATGACAATCCTACTGTTGCGCGAGTCATATCCAGTATACGTTTAGTTTTCATGTCAACAAAACTAGCGATGGAAATTGCCAAAGACTGTCTAGAAACCGTGCTAGACGATGTACTTAGTGTGGACCAGAAGTGGTAAGCGCTGAATCATTAAACTAAATTTCGTCTTGATTATTGTACTACAGCGCTTTTCATGCAACAAACCCAGTAAAGTATAGCTAATGAAATAGTTGAGCGTAACATGGCTCGCCCGATTGCCAAAAATGAAACCGTAGGCAGACGCTGCAAGTGTCTATTTCAACAAACTTATGCACGATACGTTTTTACTTCGCCTTTTGATTTGGGAGTTGATGTCGTATCTCATGCATAGATCATAGTAGTTTCTTTTGTCATCGCTTTTATTTTTTACAACGTCGTTCGACCACTGTCCCACTGATAACCCCAATTAAACCATTACTTGTTTTTTAATATTTGGCTTGTATATAAAATTCCTAACTTTGCTAAAACAATCTAGTTTTTCTAGTAACTTTAAAGTTCACAGTTACTGTTTCAGCGACCTGGTTCAGGCAGGAATAAGAAGCAACAATTGTACAAGTGTCCGTTTGATGTCCAACGAAGGAGTTGTTTCTCAACCACATACGAGTACCACCCATAGCGTCTTTCAACCACCGCCCTCGATCGATCCCCAACTACCTCCAATTAGTACGTTTTTACAACCCACTGATTACGGTTTTCTATATCAACAACATTCTCCTAGTGTGTCAACGAATTTACCTAGCTCTGTCGAACAGTTCGAATCCAACACTGCATGTCAACAAATATGTTCAATGCAGAATCATCTTTATTGGGACTCTCATCAGTTCCAATCCTCCATATTACCTAATCACACGTACCGGTATGCTTCTGCTCCACTCATGATTATCCCCAACGCCGATCAAGCGATTAAACGTAATCAGTCACAAGCTGTTTTTGTTTCGAACAGTCATGCACCAACGTCCAACCAGCATGTTTTACCGTGGACGTCGTCTATTCCGCAGCAAAATTTCTCAACAGAATATTTACCTGACGTGTATAATGTAAATGAAGACTACTGTCCACTCGCAGACGTTTTGTGCAATAAGAATCGGGATAGCCAGGGTGCAAATTATGCTACTCATAACTACAACAGCCATCACTTCGATGCAAACTATGTTTTGTTGGATGGCGCACATGCCCAATTTCGTGTAAATCCTGCTCAAATTGACGAAAATTCTGCTCAAATTGATGAAAATTCTGCTCAAATTGACGAAAATTCTGATGCAAACTATGTTTTGTTGGATGGCGCACATGCCCAATTTCGTGCCAATCCTGCTCAAATTGACGAAAATTCTGCTCAAATTGATGAAAATTCTGTTCAAATTGACGAAAATTCTGCTCAAATTGACGAAAATTCTGCTGAAATTGACGAAAATTCTGCTCAAATCGACGAAAATTCTGCTCAAATTGACGAAAATTCTGCTCAGGTTGACGAAAATCACGACTTTATCGAAAACGAACAACGAATCGATGAAGATGTTGCTCGTCAAGCGGACGGATCCGCAGGTCCTACCAAGCCAAAACGCATCCGCAAAATGTCAATTTTGGAACAAATGAAGAAACATCCAATGGGGGACATTTGCAATTGTCGTTTTCTTCAATGTCAAAATCGCATTACACACGAAGAAATGCATTCTAACTATAAAAATGAAAGTTAGTTCCCTTTTCTCACAAGTACATACATCTCAGTTTCTATAAAGAATTGCTAATAATACCAAGTAAACGAATGTTATGCAATTGTTAGAAATGTGCCACCTATTTTGATCAACAGAAAATCAATACTTTAGTTTTTTAAACTATCCTAAGCGAAAGTTATGCTTTACACGTTCTAAACCTAATTGTTTAGTGTGATGATTTTCGTACATGGACCAACGACTCCAGTTCAAAACAACTTCGC
The DNA here is from genome assembly GCA_030248215.1 of Enoplolaimus lenunculus. Classification (NCBI taxonomy): domain Eukaryota; kingdom Metazoa; phylum Nematoda; class Enoplea; order Enoplida; family Thoracostomopsidae; genus Enoplolaimus; species Enoplolaimus lenunculus. Next base: position 72,980 of record JASANG010003931.1, read on the forward strand.
AGCCCGACCACTGCTAAGCAAAATTGCGGTAGCACAATTTCAACGCAGAAGTCGTGTTCTATGGTATATGACGGCCTTGAATGATACAGTATACAAACAATTTTGCTTTCTGAAGAAAAGTACTAAATTTGTTTTGCCCAGAGTTCGAAGCGGACCCCGCGGAATAAAACAGGAGCGCAAAAGTGCAATTACTAACAACTTGCTCAAATTCATGCGTACGGCAGCTAGACCATTTTGGCAAAATTTACCTGTCGCTACCCAACATTCAGGCGAATCTGAAGAAGAAGAAGATGATCTATGATTTATACAATTGCCAAAAATACATCAATTTATCAACTGCGTATAGCAGCAAACTTGCTCAATCCAATGTAAAACGGACGTAACTCGTTTTTTATGGAGTTACGTCACTTAAGTGTGAGTATTCTGAAATGTTACGTGCGATTTTTTGGAGATACGTCATTTTTTACTCACATATGTAAGCATATGTACATCGCAAAAAGGGAGTAACTCCCATATGCAAATGAGAAATGGCTATAATTGCTTAGCCAGCTCGTATAGCCACCTGAAATTTTGACATAAGCCGCGGGAATCCTTAAGCTAGCAGTATTCCAATTTTTGTTTCATTCCGACATTGCTGGCAAATCTTACAGCCACAGAAGCTAAAATCAAGTTATTTCAAAAACCGTAAAACTGGAGTTACATCATTTTTCTAAAGCACGGCAGTGTAGTAACTTCTTCACAGAACATGAACTAAATGATAAAGAGTATATAATAATATTTACACGTCGATCTTGCGGACACAGCTTAGCGACTAAAAACTGTGATGTTTAAATCAGTATGACTTAAAAATCACTTACTCGAATCGAATTTCAGAATTTTTGTTTTCGTTCAACTTGTATGCTTTTTGCATTTCGTCTAGCTTCCATTGGTCCAGTGGCGCCTGAAATGCCATCCGTCAGTAGGATTATCAAAAAGAAACCGCAATTTTAAACGAACTGGCCAGCTCTAACGACAGTGCAGCCCACTCTAATTTAATACACTATGAAGTTATCATAAAACTAGCTATTATACTGTTTCAAAACATCTATTACCGTCCCAAAAGCTTTATATTTAAAAATGTAAAAATCGTTTTGAATTACCTTCAATGCTAGCAACGCCAAGAATTCGGCTTTTTGCATCGGCATTAACTTTGATTCGTCGTAAGCTTGAGGATCAGCTAATTTAAAAGAATCTTTCGTAGCACTTAACCAGAAATCACTAATCGTTTCACAAGCTTTAGAATAGGTTACGTCATACCTGAAAAATACAAACTTTAGTAACAACAAAACGATATCACAATACTTGAAAATGCAGTCACATCCGAGTAGAATCAAATAAATCACAGTATAGACATACAGGCTTTACAAAACACTGTCAAAAGTCATTCAAAGCAAAAACACAGCAGAACCGGTTATAGTCTCAAAAATCTAGCGCAGTTAGTAAAAAATGCAAATTGTATATCGTTTTAATTTAAGCAACCAATGCTGCCCAGTTTACTGTAGTCTAAAACTTTTGAACATGGTGTAACATCTCAACCGTGGCTAATTCGAATTCTTATGCACAAAATAAAATAAATAAATCAAGGTGCGCCTACTCATGCATAACAGGTGGCATTCCTGAGCTATAAAACCAAACCTGCCAATCCACATCATCGAATGTTCCTTTTTTATTCTAAAAACAGCAAAAACACCTCCAATTATTCATTTTAAGCCACTCTGCCTCAACGGTCCTTGAGGATTTTAAGGGCCCGCAACTAAGTCTATGTAGGCCTAAACCTTCAACCCTGAATGTTTCTCAGTGTCTCAGAGAGCAGGTCCCTATAGTTAGCTTGAGCGCATACGCCGTCCCAACGGTGTACAACACTTATACAATTGCTGATAAATCTTGGCATTCAATGTATGAAGAGTGTTGACCACCGATGTATTTCATTTCTGATGGAGACAATCCTCGGCAAAATTGACTAAGCCAACATTACAGTAATTAACTAACTCCTGTGAATAGCGCAAGAAAAATATGCACGGAACCTTGCGTAATGCGGTTGAGATATTTTATTTTTCTTCGTCAATATAGTATCAGTAGTCTATGATTATTATCATCTTCTAAGACTGATGAACAATATTCAAATCAAATCAGCAAACAAACGCTTATTTTATGTTTCTGCTCATATTTTTAAAACAGACGAACAGTGAATTCTTAATCACTTACCAAATCAGCAAAATATTCCAAAAAATGCTGTTTCCAGTCGTCAGTGGTGAACGATTTGTAGCTGAATTTCGCAACCACAGATTTAACAAATTTTTCCATTTCATCTTAAACAATCGTTGCGCATTTGCAATAAATTTATTTATCCAGAGCTTACAGAAAAAAATCCTGACCTGCAAAACATTATGCATTGTTGTTTTATACTATTCCAAATAGATTAAAGTCTAGAAAATCTGGTCAGTAATTAGTTTTACAAAAACAAACTAACAAAAGCGATATTATATCTTATTTTCTGTACAAATGTGCCCGTAACAACAAAATATCCTTATAATTTGATTTATATGTATAAAGAATGTTTTTGAACAAACGTAGACTTGAGCTATTAACCTCTGCCCCCGACTTTTGTCTCCAGATAATACAACAGAGTGAACCCTTTGATATAGGGAACGGCTGAAAAACTGTCGTCAGGATCCACATCTCTGACATTGATTACAAGCTTTGTATATGGATGATCGCTGCCAAAATGTTCAACCTGAATCCAAACTAAAGTTATGCAAACACTATATATGTTTTTTGTTTTGTTCTTTGTGCACACTTGCACACTTAAAACGACAAGTTGGTTAAGTAATTGCTTAGCAAATAAGTGAGTATAATATAAACGATCTGTTGGTAGCCGACCACACGTTTAGAGAGTTTTTGGGGTCAACGAGTGTATAATTTTGAAATGGCACTTGTTTCACTCCTCCTTATCAAAATTTTCCTTGTTAGTCTCGCCTTAATACAAGTCAGACACCTTAAATAACCTGCACCAGAAGTTTATTTTCGTACTAACCGCAGCCTTCAGAGCTTTAGTTTTGTTGATTGCAAGGAAATGTCGGTAGAGATCAGAGCCGAACAGTCGTGCAACGATGGATAGTTCAAGATATGTTGTATGCCCTTCATTGAGCCTAAACCTTATTATCATCATTGCGTGTTACTTATAAATAGTAACAATTACAACAAAATTAGCCAAGATACGCTAACTATGCTGCCAGGTACAGAACTAATGTGTTACACATAATCTGTTTCTTAACCCATAGATCCAATAAAGGTATTAAATGAAAAAACTTTGACATCATGCTATAAACGTGGAGCCCCATGTTAACTATATGGGCCTGCCCAGTAAGCGTAAACTTAAAATTAAGCCTAAACGCAAGCATAGACATGAAATCAATTCTAGGACTAAGCCTGCCGATATGGAATACAACTTACCAAAAATGATCCCACGTTGCATTTGTCGCTAGATTTCCAGTCCAACTATGACTGATTTCATGAGCAATCACGCTTGATAACGACCGATCGCCTGCCTAAAAATGTAAAAAATTTCAACTTCTATCCCGGAAGCTCCCCCTATTGAGGGCGACCTGGTGAAATGGTGCTAGTAAAGTAATACATATTTCCGGTTAAATCCATCTCAGAACCAGAAAGCAATACACAACGCAAGACTCTCTAATGCTTTACCAAGATCGTCGGAGTAACAAACGTCATACACGGGTTTTCCATGCCTCCGTATGGAAACGAAGGGGGCAGCACTAACATATCATATTGCTTCCAAACGTAAGGACCCATTATCGATTCAGCAGTCAAAAGCATTTCTTCAGTCTACAAATATTTTAAAAAATATGTAGTGGAAAACGGTATAAATATATTTGCTAAACATCAGTACTAGTACACAGCTCTCAGAATTGAATCGAAATTAATTTAAACGAGGGCCTCTGAACGCAGTTTCGCTACACAACTATAATGTGAAATACAAAGAAGAGTACAAATTTTACCTCAGCAAACTCGTATGCAGCTTGATCGACAAGTTCTTTTTCACTCCAAACACAAGATCGAGGACCGACTCTTCTAAAGTATAATATATATGTGATAAAAAAGCACTGGTAAAATAGGCAAGATCTGTATAGCAAAATACACTCATCCATATTTTCAGCTCACCTATGTACAGCGAAAAGGTTTGGTCAGTCAAACAAAGAAGTTCCGAATGGAATTTCATGAGATATTGGCAGTCAAACAAACAAAGATTTATAAACATAAAACACTATTGAAATGCAAATGTTTAACCGAATACAGCGTTTGATGAGCTGACCTATGAAAAGCAAAAACTTCGTTCAGTATAGTATAACAAATATGCAAGTTCTGAATAAAATTTCCTAACGTATGACAGCAAAGCAATGCATATCTATGTTGTATGTTCGAGGCAAAATATGGTCATTAATTAGCTTGAAAGCAAGAAAAAAAATTTGGATTAAGAATCAAACAGCCAAAATACTTACCTTGACTCAAGCGCCCCAGCAGCGATTGCTAACAGATAGCTTGGCACTGGAATCTAAAACACACACTGACATTTTAGTTTTTCCAGTTTGTTTTGAGGAACATTTTTATGCGACGTAGACCTCAAAATGGAGGTGTATTGAAGTCATTAATGCCAGATCTCATCATCAATCGCGGTGGTTCATTTAAGTAGTTAGAAATAAATGTCAAAATCGATCTACTATCTGTTCTGCAACACGTCGTCCAACTTACCGGAACGGGAATTTGAAAAAAGTATCGAACAGTGAAAAAGACATGCCACCGAAAATTCATTTCTATTTACTTTTTTGCTTTATTGCTGCAATAACATTAGTCGAAGATAAGTATTAAGTTAATTTTTTGTATTTTAGATTTTTCTTATCCACGAACGCAAAATCTACCTTCGACAAGGTTTATATACTATACTAATTAAATCTATTTTATCTTTATCATCACAGATTGAACTAGTGGCTCCAAAAGGCTTCTTAAAGGTTAGCAAATTTAAAAACGACCAAAATTTAATACTACCGAAATTTTGAATTCCAGTAAAAATGGACCGGAACCGGAAGGTGAAAAAACGCATGGACCTAACCGGAATTCCTGGTGCGTTTTGCACGTCGGAATTTTCAAAGGTTAGCAAATTTAAAAACGACCAAAATTTAATACTACCGAAAATTTGAATTCCAGTAAAAATGGACTGGAACCGGAAGGTGAAAAAACGCATGGACCTAACCGGAATTCCGGGTGCGTTTTGCACGTCGGAATTTTCAAAGTGCGATCTGATACCGAAAACCACCGGAGTCAAATCCGGTATTTGCTCGTAAATAATAATTAATATAGAATGTTAATCGTTTCAGCCATAGGGAGTCTGATGTCTATTTTTTGCCGAACGGAGAAGTTGGTCGTACCCTGACAACTTCGGGCACAACGCCATCCACTGTTCTCACCAACCACTGTTGAAGCTTACAGCTCGAAAAGTAAACAATTTGGTCAAAATTTAATATGAAAATCTAATACGTAGGCAAATAACTTACTGATTGACAAAATTTAGTCACAGTCTCTTGGGTGTCAGGGCACATAACTGCATCTTCACGAACTGCGCTCATAAGGCAGACTAATGGTTGCGCCACCGTTACCTAAAGCAAAATAAAACTACTGAATCACAACAAATCGATCAAAAAATTGAATCAAACAACATTTTTTGGTAATTCCGTAATAAACGTAAAAATAAAAACAATACCTATAAGTCGTCTGTGATTCAATCTCATTTGATTGATCTGGCTTATTTCAATAGTATTACCTCAGCCGTGTATGTAAATTTGACGCTGGGCGTATCTTGGCACGGAATCAAACTTCTTGCGTGAATTGCCTAAATCAAGAAAACACCATATACAATTTAAAAGCTAATGAACTGCCATACAGAGAATTATATCTCACAATGACTGACTTGGACCAGGACACCCGATAACCGTACGTATCTCAATCATAATACAACAACTTACATTGTCTTAACAATGGCAATTATAGACCCGTGATACACAGGAAGAGTACACTAACAACAAAAGAAATTAATTTAGCTTTTTATTGCAAGATTTGATCATAATGAGTGATTATATCATACCTGACACTGGCTAAACATAAACGGGTGAATCTTTCCAGCAGTTTGCATAGGTTCTAACCATTGTAACGCAGAACATGAAGGAGTTGTATTATAGTGTATCACGACAGTCCTAAAATTATTAAAACCAAAAGATGATGTCATACTCTGTGAGCAGTACAGTTTTAAAACTTTTTTATTAAACCAGATTAAATGTTGAAAGCCGTTAAAGAATAATAAGTTTAATTATACAAGACTCGCAGTTAAAATTTTTTATGTATATGTATATATATAACTGAGAAAAACAATGACATGGTAGAAAAAGTTCCCGCAGAAAGTTTTACTTCGTTATATATGCGTGTAAAAGTAGTCTGAATTCTTTTGTTTTCCACTCAGCAACAGTTATTTATACATAAAATATATGAATATAAATATATACCAGTCGCGTTCCGGTACAACATCTACAGGCGGCTCTATTGAAAGGGTGGCACCGTATGGTTTGAACTTCGCCTCCGAAATATTATATAGCAAAGGTTTTTCTTCACTGGTTTCAACAGTTTTGATTTCAAGGTCTTTGCAATCAAGATGCTGAAAATACATAACACAATATAACACTAACAGCATATATTATGTATGTACCTAACGATAAAATTTTGAGTTAACACTCAAAGAAATAACATAAAGCGCAGATGCACACTACAAATTTTCGTTAAAAAGCAGCTGTCTTCCAATAGTCATTTAATTTTCATTAGCTTTGCTCTAGATATACAACCCTCTTGCTTCACTCAACTTTTGATTACCAGTTTGGCGCCTGGAACACGTATCTGTGCAGTCCATACAACCTTTCCTGTGATGCATTTTTGAACAAAATCAACCTGAAACAAAAACTTTGGCTTTTGTCTGGTTATGTAGATTAAAAATTAGGGGATGCGTTGACACTAAAATTTTTCTCGATACCGAATTATATTTTGAAAACACACCGACACCGGTTCCAATTTAATATATACACCATGCGTTATGAACCACAAGGATACAACATTGCATCATTATAAATACAAAATACCCTAACAAACAAAAGATTATAATTTCATGAGAACGGTTCATTAAAATAAATTTTCATAAACACAAACGCAAGAGAGAAAACAGTTTCCCAATCCGACACACTGATATACGACCACAAGTAAATTTGACAGCATTCTAACTACGTAACCGTTATATACAAAGTGTCGGTAATATGTTTTTGCAGTGGACACTCAAGAACAGTTCGGATAATTACCGATGGCGATTAATACAGAATGAAATTTATTAGGAACTTTGAAAACAACAAGTTCTTCAGCTTGTGAACCCGCGGGCAAAAATCTCAGAGGTTTCTATTTGCTGCCCACGCAAAAATTGTCGATAATACATGGTGACTCATTTAAATTATGTTTGAAAGCCAATACTCTTACACATCTCTATTAAAAATGACACATTTTCTTGCCCAAAAATCATGAACATCCCTATTGAAAACGACACATTTCCCTGCACGAATAACCCAACCCAAAAAGTGTAACCTTCCAGTATATTGCAGCCTTCTTCAATAACACCTGGTCAGGAGATGCGCAAGATGTGTGATCCAACAGCATATTGACTGCGGTGCTGTATATTTTGAAACGTATTTATTATTGATATATAAATTTAAGAATTACACCTGCCACACATAGGTAATAACACATGAATATACCCTGATAATCACTCAGTTATCTATATTATGGGACTAGAGCAGGAACGTGCCACATGCGTATTTTCGGTAGCGGTTCACTTGTTGCAATAAACGCTTCATGTATAAACAAGGCAACACATACATAAAATTAGAACACAATTTTTTGAAAATCAATGCAGGCGATGAAGCAATGAATTAAACAGTGAACCGAAATCTAATCAAAATGTGCTGCAGTTTTCGAAAATAACGTTCTGGCAGTAATGTTTTAGGCTGACAAAATTACAACCATATTGACTAGTATAGGATATAAACAAGGTTTGACGATACCTATTCTTAATTTCGTCATTAGCAGTTTGCGTTAAAACTTCAAAGTCAAAGTCAAAGTCAAAGTCAAAAGTTTATTCACCGATTAAACATACATGCGTATTTAAAATACGAATATGAATAGGCAAATAAAATAAGTTGGAAAGGAGGGGCAAACCTCTCTAACATCCAACCGAAATCGATCTATAAGGTTAACTGTTCATGGCGGTCATACTTCAGAAATTTTTTAAGTGCGTCGAGAGGGAGTCGTCGAAGAAACTGGGCAAGAGAACCTGCTCAACCTAGCCCATTATATTGTTAGGAGCTATTCCAGGAGATACAACCCATAGAAGAACAACCACACCAGCTAAATTAAAGAAATTCAAAATTCAAGCTAAGTCTTTTTCCTGACAAAAATTCCCAACCACCCCCAACCACCTCCTTCCCCCCGCTTATAAACATGGCAAATATTTAGTGGATTTTACGATCTTGTTATGTAAATGGTTTATTGGCAACAAGTGAGCGTCAATGATAGAGTCACTGTGGTATAATATGATTTTGACAATATGTAACATTTCAACAAACATACAACTTTTTGCTTTGCATTAAAAACATGTTGTAAAATAACAGTAGGTAGGTACATAACTTCTTGTTTAGGTTATTAAACAATACTTTGAAGTGTATGCACCATTCAGAATTTTCACGGCGGCAATCATCGCGGTGTTGTATTCATGGTCCCAAATTCAGGATTTTGTCCAACAAAAAATTTATTTAACAATTTGAGGAATGAATTAACTTTAATTCGCCAGTTTTCTTTCAATTGCTAGCAATGTAAAAAATCATACTACACAACATTTGGGAAATTTGGTGCTCCGGAAGTTTATGCCATTTTTTCATCATTTTTTGTACAAACCCGCTTAAACAGACCTTCATAAGAACCTCGTGGCGCATATGCTTGGTTCTGCTTTGTTCTAATGAAAGAAGCTATACAAATTGGTACTGAATTGCAAACGTGGCGCTAGTTCGAACAAATTATAAGAACAGTTTTGCCTTTTCAGTTGGTGCAATATGTTTTAAAAATAAGTTGATTTAATTAAAGAAGGAAGCATTACTAATTTGCAAAGACACAATTGTTTTAAAATATCAGGATAACTTCTTAGCTAGGTACAAAGGTTACAGGTACTTTATATTTACAAAACCGTTTAGACATGCATTTATAGATCGGAAGACTTTTTTAAGTTCATCGAGCTCGTCTTCATTAAGTGACGTCGTGTGCTTCTATTAGTCAACAACATAGAGATATATGCCTGTGCCGAACATGCATATGTAGTGCCTTCATATGGAGCAGCAGTAAAACATGGAAGAACCAAGATAGATGAGTGTAATGTTGAGGTCCTTATAAGGCACATAAATCTGAAACTCAGCAGCTGATTGGGAGTCGGCATAGCTCAGTGGTCGCGTGTTGACCTGAGAATCTATCGGCTATGGGTCGCAAGATCAAAACCTCGTAAGAACGCCGCTGATTTTCAGCTGTAAGAACTCAGAATTAAAAACCGTAGTACCTTAGCTTAATCAACTTATCACAATCAGTATGTTGAGATAAAAATTTTAAGGATGTATTAAATAGGCTAGATTGTTACTCTGGCACTCGTATAGGTAACAGCGGCTCACACATAATGGCTGATGCGGTCATACACACAACAGTCGCTAGTGTGTCAAATTCGCTGCATTCAACTGAATCTCAATCGAAACTTGCTGGTCTGTTACATCCGCCGCTAAAACCGGTTTCAAATGATACTGTAATTGGCGATCAGCAACCTGTGTTTTTACAAACCGCATCTGCTCAAGGCATTGCTGGAGTTTTTACATGGGCTGCGTTGTTTATTACTATTCATCAGGTGTGTGCTGTAGATTTAAAATAGTAAACCAAACAATGTGCACAAAGCATATATATAAAGTATAATATGACTTTGGTTTTGGTTCGTATAAAGTATATATAATCGTGAAACGGATTTTTATGATAAATTAGTACACGGTACTACTATTATAACAAACATATACATATCACGGAAGTTTATGTATATATTGTTGCGAGCATTTGTTTGAAGTTTTAAATCAGTTACATAGTAATATTTCTGTTTAATATTGAGTTTTTTACTTTTATGCATCGAGTTTGTTTAGATATATCAACACCTTCGCTTTTACTCTTGCCCGTCTGAGCAACGTTGGATTGTTCGTATTTTGTTCATTGTGCCAATATTTTCGTTTCAATCTTGGCTCAGTTTGCTGTTCATAGGATTTGAAAGTTATTACGTATATTTCAATAGTATCCGAGATTGTTATGAAGGTAAGTGGTAATGTTGGAACGTACGCAGTAATAAGTTCGATTTGTTTATCTCGTCAGTACAATACCTAATATTTGTTATTGTTATCAACGTGTCATATATAGTTGCGGACCAGAATACTGTACACAATTAGAAATTCATGAATTTGCTGTATAGAAAGTTATTTTTGATTTTTTTGTTGCAGCATTCGTCATATACAACTTCTTATGTTTATGTTACGAATATCTCGGGGGTGAAAGTAATATCATGGCGGAAATTCGAGGAAAACCGATTCAAAAGTAAGTGAGAAAACGTTAAACATTCGCTAAAGAATTATATACAGCTGATGGTTTTGCACCTAGTAAAGATAATGTTGTAAAAGTTTGCAATTTTTTGTATTTAATTTTACAGATATTCTTCACTTACTAAATAATATATTTATATTGTTCTACGTGTATTACAACGTAGCGGAATTAAATTGGAAAAATTGAATTAATGAATATATACGTATCTATACTGATATCTTGGACTGTTGTTAAATTATCTCCATTTTCTCTTCACTATCTTTTTCAGAGAGGCTAATCCATAAGCACGAATATTAGTTTCAGCAGAAAAATGTGACATGTTAACCGATTTGGGTCGCAGCGTTTTTAGAGATTGGTTTGAAACAGGAATGCTTTGGACCAGGGTGCAACCGGAATTACAATTTACCGGAACCGGAACCGGAATTTGAAAATTTTACCGGAACCGGAACCGGAAAGTGAAAAATGCATTTCACCAAAAATTTCATTTTAATCTTATTTTTTTTGCTCTATTATTTGTGAAATGACCTTTAATCAAACATTATTCGGTATTTAGTTTATTTGTTGTATTTTTAGATTTTCGTCGTCGACTAGTGTGAAATCCACCATCAATGGCTTATATTCGGAATACAAGTGCTTTCTAAAGAGATTCTTAAAGATTAGCAAAGTTAAAAAAACGGCCAAATTATAACACCCGGAATTTTTAAATCGTTAAAACTTACGAAACCGGAACCGGAAGGTGAAAAAATGCCCAAACCGAAACCGAAATTCCGGTTGCACCCTGCTTTGGACTAAATTAAACAATATGATCATTGCGCGAAAAGAATTATTAAATAACGTTTATTAATTTTACACAGCTTCGTTTTCGCTTAAAATGCGATATTTAACAATATTTGATGTTATTTGTTTACAACAAGCTATGTTACGTGTACATGTTGTTTGGCCGGACGTAAGTATTGCGTTGAATTTTTACGATTTGTTAAGCAAGTAAGTTTAACACACGTTTTGTTATGACGGATTTATGACGTTAAACATTTGTAAATGTTCTGGATCAAACAGGATTTTAAGGAAACAAAGCCAAACGCGAAATTAAGATAATAATCGGAATCGGGCATTGAAAATTAATAAGTTTCCCAATTATTAATTTTGAGCGCAGAGGTGATTACAATATGTGGGCGATGTACGGCCTTTTTTCCTCCTCATAATGTTATCATGTGACTGGGTAGACTGTTCGATACATCAAAATTAAACTTTTGCTTTAAAGAATTCATATGAAAATCTTAAATTTCGCCGCTAACCATCATGGTCATGTGCAACAACAAGTTTGGCAAATAAGGCGTTTTCAAAGAAACTCGGCTGTTTTTTTTGACGCATTACAAATATCAATATCCACAGTATCTGAATCAGGTGCAAAAATATCAGCGGCAAATTCGGAAAAAAAAACAATACGTATGAAGGTGTATCTGGTCTTTTGTTGCTGTTGGAATTATTATGTGTATAACTTCTGTATATACCAAGAGCTGATAATACTTTATACTCCAAGTATGCAACTGGGTAAATTTTGTGTTCAAAAATTGTACTTAATACGAGTTGCGTTTTTGACAAATACCACCCCTTTTCTGGGGAAAGGGTCGAGTTTGTATATTGACTGAAATCATTGTAATTTGTGAAGTTAAAATCTTGTGACATTCTTCTATTTATTTGTTTTATATTTTTGGCTTTTGATGGCACAGCAAATCCTGTTTACAAACACACGACCGTATCTACCTACACTGAAGCCAAGTAGGATTGGATTATGGTTTACTGTCCCGCGT
>JASANG010001571.1:0-85314 GCA_030248215.1 Enoplolaimus lenunculus
TGATTTATTTTTGGTTTCATTTTCGAAAATTTTCGCTGTAATTTGCATTTTTTCAATATTTTTTATGTTTTTATTAATATTTTTGTCTACATTTAATTACCACATTGAACCCGTAGCCAAAGCCGGTTGCATATATACGGATGTGTCCATCATCTCGAATAGGCAATAGAACGCTTAGAATGTGACATCTACGGGACAGCGAATTCGGGTTTGCACACAAATACATTAATATAAAGTGTGTTAATTGTACAAAAACAGTCACTACACACAACAACGCGTGAGAAAATAAATTTTAATACATATACCACTAAAGCAATGTTGGTTCGGAATAACAGCGAAACACTGTAAAAGTGTGGGCAGTCAGATTTTGTGGAACGGGTATTTGAACTTCAAATTTTATAGGAACGAATGGAATTAATTGAATTTAGTTGCTTTTCATTCAGTTTACATGGTTTTAAACACAATTAAATGTATTAGAAACTAATAAACGAATATCGACTACACTGCAAAAAAATGGTGAGTCAAATTGACTCCCTCCGAAATAAGGTTTTCGTGACTACACAAACACTGTCAAATTCGATTGAACGAAAGGGAAGGCACTGATATTATTTATTTGGCCTCTTCGGCGGGTACCCCCTGCTATTCGGTTACGAAATGATATTTATTTTTAACCCGACCTCCGCCGCACTTCGTTACTGATATATATCCGGTATTATAACTATCCGTTGAATTAAACGTTTATTAAGTCTTATATAAAAAATAGAGCGATATTGCTGAGTTATACTTTGGAATAGGGGTGCAACCGGCGGTTAAAAATACAGGAGCCGGAGGATACAAAAAATGCCCAAACCGGAGGTAAAGCCGGAGGTGAGACGAAATTAGGTATTTAAAATGATGTTTAAATTCTTAATTTTAGCAAATATTTGTAATGTTTTGTCAAATCGTTTGGTTATACGCTCACTTTTTTACAAATTCTCAATAACTCTTTCCTCAAAATTGTACGAAAAGTTAAAACAAAACATGCGAAACCCATAAATTTTGTAAATCTTTGCATAATTTTACTACGGAACTTACAGGAGTCTTTGGCAATTTTTTACCAGAGCCGGAGCCGGGGCCGGAAGTCAATTTTCTGCCAAAGCCGGAGTCGGAGGCAGACTTCCGGTTGTGCCCTGTTAGAAATGAACTTGCAAAACTTAAGTACGCTTTAAAGTATCGAACTCAACTTTATTTGGTCCTGGAGTCATTTATGCACTACAATTAGAGATATATAATTGACATTTATGAACTATGATTCAGATTTATGGACTCTATCCGCTATAATGGCCTCTTGTTAGGGATACGGACTCCTATTGATTGGGACTCAAAATGGGGACGCCTACTTATTATCCCCCTCTTATTCGGGTCACTACAGTAACCAAATTGTGCTGGACATTATTCTAACAACCAGCCAGCACCGTCCCTGAGATCATTGGGGGGTAAAAATTAGAGCCTCAACTTCGTCAACGTCATATCCGAATTCATATGCACAGTACAGTGAATCCGGTGGGGTACAAGATGCAAACTGCTGGGACGGCATAATTTTAGTTTCCCGGTCCCGTAGACGTCCCATATACGTGTACCAGTTTTGGTTTGTTGTGTCCGTTGTAAACCCATCATAATACCCGAGACGTCTTGTTTTCACCTCTTGGGATGGCAAAAATGAAGTTTTTATCGTAGCTCCCTTGATCTGCCGGTCGTTCTTTACTGCGGAACAGGACCTGCGGTTTCACCACCTGAAAAACGGCTGCGATGTCCCTAGTTTTCTCAGAACGTGGATATGGTGGGAGTGATTGCCTAAAATTCAAGGAATTTCATCGAGGGAGCTGTATATCATATTTTGACCACGCCCCGTGGCAAAAACATGCAGTGCTATCACTTTTACCCTTACAGGGATTACGGCGTGAATTGCCCGCATAAAACCATCCTGAAAATGTTTCAAAATTCCTAAACATGAGCATATTCCTAAGCCTAAGCCTGAGCCAAGCAAAAAAAATAAGTCTAAAGCTTATGCTTACTCTATTGTAGTCGCAGAGAGAAACTATCCGCCCCTGATCTTTACATGGGCCAAAATGTTGATCTGGCCTGAAACCTGTACCCCGCATATTATTGCTGTTTGATTTGCTTGCATATATTGTGCTCTCCTGTTTTTTACTTACGATCTTCTTCTTGTTTACTCTTTATTTTTATTTTCTTACACTCTTTTTTTTACTTTTTTCTGATTCATAATGTATGATTTAAAATTCAGCGATTTTTATCTCACTCTTTCTCCACTCATCTGCTGTGTGGTTATGTTTTTGATTTAATTTCAGAAAAAATATTTTCTATTGATCACTTTAAAATACAATTTGTAATATTTTAAGTGAATTTTATCTCATTTTCTTAATTTCTTGTTCTTCTGTTCACTTTTTCGTAAATAATTTTAAAAGACACTGCTTTTAAAAGATTTTACGCATCATGGAAAGTTTCTGTCAACAACAGTTTATGAGATAGTCGAAGAATGATATTTTAGTGCTATTTGACACTAAATTTTAATAGTTTTTTTGTTTAGCGATTGTTGTATTTTGACACATTTTAACACATATTTCGTTAATTTTTTGAGACACTACAGCTAAAAGTGATTCCTAATAGAAAGATAGACGTATTACAATTATATTACTTCGGGGATGTAATTTCTTTCTCTGGGACAGCATTAGCACATGATTAGGCCTTGACTTATAGACTTATTTTTTTGACGTCACACTTAGGCTCAGATTTATGATTAATCTCACCAAGAGTCGATAAAAAAATCATTTTAAAAAACTTGTCGTAATTTTTAACAAAAATTTTATTAACCTTCCGTTTCTGGAATTTTAGCTAAAACTTTAGTTCACTAAAACAGACTCAATTATCACTTGTTAGCATCAGGCTTCAAATTCAGAAAATTTACACATTGTTCGTCTGGTAAAATTTACACATTGTTCGTCTGGTTCCATACTGTAGTGACCCGGATAAGATAGGGACCGATATTTATATGAACTTTCCAGAAGGTACCCCCCTCCGGTTGACGTTTCTATGGCTGGCGGTATAAGATCCGACACATCACTATATATGGGAATGTATATGTTTCAGCGTTTGTTGCGGAATTGGACTGAATTGTTGGTACGCAGTTGTCTCGTTAAAGCAGTTGTCGATATTGCGGAATTGTCGTTCGCGCAATTATCGCAGTTCTGAAAATTGTCGCATAGGCAATTGTCGCGTATGGGCAGTTTGTCGTTTTAGTAATTGTCGCGTTTGGTTAATTGTCTTTAGGACAATTGTCACATTTTTGCAATTGTCACGTTTTGGCAATTAATTGTCTTTTGGACAGTTGTCACATTTTTGCAATTGTCACGTTTTGGCAATTAATTGTCTTTTGGACAGTTGTCACATTTTTGCAATTGTCACGTTTTGGCAATTAATTGTCTTTTGGACAGTTGTCACATTTTTGCAATTGTCACGTTTTGGCAATTAATTGTCTTTTGGACAGTTGTCACATTTTTGCAATTGTCACGTTTTGGCAATTAATTGTCTTTTGGACAGTTGTCACATTTTTGCAATTGTCACATTTTTGCAATTGTCACGTTTTGGCAATTAATTGTCTTTTGGACAGTTGTCACATTTTTGCAATTGTCACGTTTTGGCAATTAATTGTCTTTTGGACAGTTGTCACATTTTTGCAATTGTCACGTTTTGGCAATTAATTGTCTTTTGGACAGTTGTCACATTTTTGCAATTGTCACATTTTTGCAATTGTCACGTTTTGGCAATTAATTGTCTTTTGGACAGTTGTCACATTTTTGCAATTGTCACGCTTTGGCAATTAATTGTCTTTTGGACAGTTGTCACATTTTTGCAATTGTCACGTTTTGGCAATTAATTGTCTTTTGGACAATTATCGCGTTTGGCAATTAATTGCGGTTTGGGTAATTGTCGCGTTTGTTCGGTTGTTTTTTGGACAATGGTCACTTTGCCAGTTGTCGTGTTTGGACAACAATAAATAACCTTAGCTACGATTCTGTTGTTGACCCTCAATAATTACTTCATAAACAATTCTGAAACCGCCTGGTAGCATTGTCATAAAATGTCACATTTTTACGGAATTTTGGGTTTTGTGTACTTCATGTCGCTATTTTCAAACGCCAAGTTGTCAACTTAAGCTGGCAATTTGTATACGTCAGTGTTTTCGCACTTTCCAGTAAGTCATCGAAAACCCTTGTATGTCCCTCCTGAAAAAGTTTTAAGAACGGTGAGTCGGCTACAGGTCTTGTAAGATGTATAATAATGTTTTTAGGTTAAAGAAGCAATTGTTTGTAAATATAATGAAAAAGGAAGGTAGTAAATTTAAACCAAAATGAGATAATATAATATTTAGCGTAAAATACACAAAATTTGTGGTAGATTTTGTGTTAACGTTATGGCAAGACTGTCATCATGGGGAGTATTAGCTGTGATTGTTGTTTTGACACTGGTAAATGTACTCAAATTATCTTTTATATAGAAAGTAAAAAGCTAATGTGGTCTTAGATTTAGGGTTCATTCCGTGTGTTCGCTGTTTAGTTACGTTTCCGAAACGGTAAACAAGAAAAATATCAAAGTTGATAAAATGCCACATCTCACATTCTCAAACGTGCGTAGCACCTATCACCTGGTGATAGGTCTTGTAACTTTCAAACCATTGAATGTTGAGGCTTAACAATTAGCACATTTTTCGCATATGATTTGTTTGCTCAACTGTTGTAGTAATTTTGAGTTAAAATGAAATAGTTGGTGAGTTTGAAAACCTTTTACAAACTGATGATTATTGCTATACACGTTTGAAAATATGGGCCATAGAAATAGTTCTTTCGATGTAAGCATTAATAACAAATGTTGATGAACTGTTTAGACAAGAGTGCACTACCTTTTTGGAATACGTGCGACATCAAAAATACCGCCGCGTGTTGCGTTTCGGTTATACACCCTTATGAATGGTGGCGGGCAGATACAGACCACATCTGAAAATGAAATAGGACAGAAAATTATATCAAGAACACAAACTGATTATCTTTCTAAAGTGTAGACTAATAATAGATTTTCTTCTGCTTTCATGGTTTCAACCATACCCCCGGTAAATGAAGGTGTATGAGTGAAACGTAATGCGTGCTGGGTATCTACGATTGTTTTCTACACAGAATGTAACCAGTTGCATACTCTTGTTGAAGTACTCATCATTCAGTCTTGTTTCCTGAAAAAATGGTCAAAATTCATGTAAATTGTTGAAATGTGAAATATTTATATTAATCTTTTTCAGATACAACGTTGTATGCTCATAGCAATTGATAATGGTGTAGTAGGTAAGTAATTGTATTTTCTGTAACAAATGTAACTCGATCAACCATTGTTTAAATAAACTTCAGTCTAAAAATTCACATGTCAAAATGCTGAAAATAATAAGTGAGTCAACGTATAGAACAGGGCCATTACAGTAGTATAAGCATAATTCCTAAGCCTAAGCGGAAGAATGAGCTTATACCTAAACCTAAAGCAAAAATTAGTCAAATTGACAAATCTATCATTAGTGCAACTCGGATCGGTTTTGTCATATACTTACAATGGGAAGTATTAGCATTTTCATTTTATTCACAGTTTTATATCTTTCAGGACACGAATATTTTTACACTAAATATGTAATAATACAAAATACAATTATGCATCATCCACAGTAATTTGCTTACACTCTGTGTGAATAATTTGATTTCTGTTCAACATACGACCCTTCGAAAAATGTCATTTTAGTATTAAATGAAACGTGTATATGATGGTAGCATGGAATTGAATTTAATTAAAATCGTTCATTTATTGAATTGAACAATTTCAAAAATTTTAATTGCTTTTAAATTTAACTTTTCAAATAATTTCATTGTTAATAAATAATCAATACCGCATCGCAGCCAAGAATTGTTTCAGTTTATTTGGGTGTTGTAGAATTGAATGTGCATTTTGTACATAGCGGAAGCAAAATATTGTGGACGACGCCTTCGTTTTACTATTTCAAAATATCATCAGTTAGTAAAAGGTCATCTAATAAACGAACTACGCAAGCTTCGAAATTTAAAATTATGGTAGAAGTAGAGCTTAATATACTGATTAAGGGTGGCTTTGATTACTTTATATTTAACAAATGTTTTCGAGTCTTCCGTAGAAACCCTTGGATTGCGCAATAATTAACACATCTGGATCAGTGTCTAAACATTGTCAATCAACCGTGGTTAGGTTTACGCTTAGGAATACGCTTCGCCTACTGTTACGCTTTTATAAGTGAAATTGACCATTTTACAGTGTAAAGGCAGATTTAACCGTTCGCCACTTGCGATAGTTAGATTTTTGTTTTCACAAAATTTAAAAGTTTTTTATAATTTTGTTTCAAAATTTACGAAATTTTTTTGCTCGAATTTTATGTAAATTTTTGTAAAAATGGAAATGGGAACAACGCCGTACAACGATCATGCAACACAGACCACAAACTTTTACTCTGTATGGTTCTCAGACCTGTCACTTTTGCCCCACCCCTGTCCTATTTGTCGATTTCGCAGTTTGTCACAGAGAAAAAAATGATGATAAATGACGAATCGTTACGTCAGTCAAATATTCATGTGACCTAAAAATATATTTTTATTTTTAAAATTTAAATTTAAAAAAAATTCCAAAAAAAAGCACAAATTTCGATTTTATTTTTAAAGTCAAAAATATTTTGTCGGATCGAGACAGTATTGGCAGACGCCAATAGCAAATTTAGAGCAATTTTTTTGAAGCTTGCGATAAATAGAAAAACACATTCGTAAGCTAACCGAACACCCAGCTAAGAACATGAACGCAATTTAGGTGCTAAATTGTGAAATTAAATTTTAATTTTCGTCTCGGTTGGAGGCGCCTGTTCTTGGATGGGCCTACCGATGATCCGCAAAAAGCAGGTGTCCATAATTAAGGATCAAATTTGAAACATTAAATGGAGCCGGAATAAACGGGAGATTTTCAAACGAGGGGAATGGCATATCGACCCTGTGTGTGTGAATATTTCTCGTATATGTTGCGCACTATAAGGACAGGTGGGGGTTTATAACTATGGTGTCTCCAATTTGTTGGCTTTACCCGAGAAAATTACTGAATTTTAGCAAAAGAATGACTACAATAACGTAATCTGTTTTAATATATTAATTTATTTTATTTAACTAATTTATATTTATTTATATACTAATTTATTTTTATGTATGTATATATTTTTATATATTAATTTATTCTATTAAGCTATTTTATTTTTTGGTACATTTTTATTTACTTATGTTTATTTTTTTCAAGGAACTCCAATGGTTGAATGTCGCGAAGACTCGATTCAGTTCAATTTTGCAACGAAAGCTGAATTCACTGGTCGAGTGTTTGTCAAAGGTCGCAGTGACGATCCGGATTGCAGCAGTCATTACGCACAAAACACACGGTCGTCACAGAGTATCATTGTTTCGCTTGGATCTTGTGGGATGACTCGAGTTCGATCGGTACGAAATAGTTGCTTTTACAGGGTTTGGGAACAACCAACCTGCTGGATGCCAAAAGTCAACTAAATTATCTTGCTCAATACGTTCGCCTGCCACGCTAATTTAGGCAAGGACATATTACTATCCCGACATCAGCTCTTGTAAGGTTCTCCCACCAAGGCTTAGGCTTGGACGCAAGCTAATACTTAAGAAGTTTTGCCTAAACCAAACCTAAACCGTTGTTTAAGCTATCATCTAAGCCTAAAGCCGTTTCCTTAAATGTGCGGGAAGTGTATAACGACTGCGAAATCTAGTAATACTTTTGCTGTTTTAAAAACGTACCATGAGTCTACAATTTCAATTAGGCAAAAGATTAATATTCAGCTAAAATCGTTTGTTATATTTTAGTAAATGTTTTAAATTTATGTAAAATTTTTTGTTCTTCAATTTCAGATTGTTCCAACTGGAATGAAAATGCTAATAACTGTGGTGGTTTCGTTTCATGAAATTTTCATTACAAAGGTCGATCGAGCTTACGCGATTCAATGTTTTTTTCGCCCTGCGGTCAAACTGGTCACGCAAACCGTAGACGTCAGGTATTTATTTTCATTTTGAAATTAAATATGGCTTTTTTTAAAAACGAAATTTCCTAAAAATTTTCACTTTTTGCGCAATCATCAGGGTTTATGCATAGAATCGATGTGGAACTAATTTGTTGGCCTAACGTCTGAGCATAAATCTAAGTCAAAGCCTAAGTAAAAACTCAATTAAGCCTAAGATCGACTCTAATTTGAAGTTGAATTTGAAGCTGGAACAATTTAGACAAAGCATTAATATTTACTTCTAGCAATCAGAGAAAGCCGCGAGTCGAATATAGGCAACTCCTCTTATTTGTCTCAGTAGGGACACGGTGTCATAATCACAACCATGGAACCTAGCACAGTTTCAGGTGTCTTAAGCTTGATTTTTAATCTAGTAAATTCAAGATTAGCCTCGATTCAATTCTTAAAAAATTGAATTTTTAAATTCAAGAAAAAATTTAATTTAAAATTTAATTGAAGATCTAAATTAAAATTAATTTAAAACTTTATTTAAAATTTAATATAAAATTTCATTTGTAATGAATTTAAAATTTAATTTAAAATATTTAATATTTAATTTAAGTATGATTCCAACGACTGAACTAAGTGGAAATGGTGCGATGCCAACATGCACTTATCAAATCCGACGTGGCTCTGTTGACAGTGGCCCGGTTCGTTATGTGGAAATTGGCGATAAACTGTTTCATGTTTGGGAATGTCAAACAAGTTTGTTTTTAATTAATTTGTATATTTTAGTTGACTTTGTAATTTAAACTTAGGTTCCGCAACTATTTAGAAGCTTAAAGACGTTTAAAAACTATTTTGAAGCTTAACGCATGTGTTAATATCATATTAAAGCTGAAACGGTCACGATACGTAGCGCGGGCACCGCTCAGCCACTTTACGCAGCTAATTTTGATTTTTATAACTTCATTTAAAAATTAATCAATCAAGAATCAGTCAAAACATTTTATTAAAATAGACATTTTCCTTCATTTTTTGCATTTTTTGCAAATTTTGCCATTTTCGTGACCGGTTGATAGATATATTTTTGACGTATTTTGGACGTAATTTCGTTGCCTTGGTAAATACGGCAATATTTTGGGCACCGTTTCAGTTGATTTTATATACACATAAGCAAATTAATATCAAATTTTTATAGTTCTAAATGTACAATTGTACATATTTAGTTTATACAATGTTGTACAAGATTTTTAGTCGAGTTACAACATTTGCCGTCGGTGTCCGTTGAAAATGTTGCAATCAAGTTGACTCGCGCTGATTATTTTTTCAATTGTTTCAGCCAGCTCAGACATGCAAATCTATGTACATTCGTGTAAGGCGAGCGATGTTGGAAGTCATCAAGTTGTAAGCATCATTGATGAAATGGGGTAAGGTTTACGGTATAAAATAGTTTTCTGATTTTAGACAAAAAAAAAATAGAATTAAATTTAATTCTAAAACTAAAGTTTTTGTATCTAAAGTTAAATCGCCATTTCAAAGCATTAACGTAACAAGGTTTACCTGATTGGTTTCAATTTAAAATGAAATATTCATTGCTTGAATGATAGTCACAAATTGTTAATGCAATTTCTACAATATCATGCGTACATCAGGTAACTTTTGAGATGATAAGGCACTTAACGCTAAAGCCAAAAATGTTCAGTGTGCAACGCACTGAAACACTTTTTGGCTTCAGGGATCACAACACACTGCCCTCTCAAAAGCCACCTGGTGTACGCATGATATTGTGCAAATTGCATTATTCCATAAAACACTTGTGACGCAACCGACAAAACTAAAATTATTGTTTGATCTAAGCCTGACTTTCTGATTATTACACAGTTTATCCCGTTGCTAAATCAACGCTAAGATCCAGCAATGTATTCTAAAATATGTAAGGGTGGCGCTATACTTGTCGTGCGGCGATGTTCGTCATCGTTCGGCGCCGTGAGTCACCATCCGTCACTACACGGTATAATTCGTGTGTAATTTGCGTACGATACCGCATGATGACGCATGGTGACGAACGGCGCCGTACGGTAACAGATAACGCCCGTCGGTAACGGACGGCACCCGACGGTGACGGACGGCGCCGTACGGTAACAGACAACACCCGACGGTAACGGACGGTACCCGACGGTGACGGACGGCGTCGTACGGTAACAGACAACGCCCGACGGTGACGGACGGCGCCGTATGGTAACATACAACGCCCGACGGTGACGGACGGCGCCGTATGGTAACATACAACGCCCGAGGGTGACGGACGGCGCCGTACGGGTGACGTACAGCGGACGAACGGCGCCGTACGGGTAACTGATTGAGACAGACGGTGCTGGACCGGTTACGCACGGTGACAGACGGCGCCGTTACATCATCGAAAATATAGCACCACCCTAAAACTGTTACTTTTTTTGTTGTTTCACCAGAAATTTTGAGAGGATATATTCGACGTATTCGGTTTTCTTTGTGCACAAATCTGGGAACAGGATTGAAATTCAATTAATCTGCTTATAAAATTTTCAGATGTTCAACTGACCGCGTACTTTTAAGTCAAATCACCTACGAGCAACATATATTGAGGGCATATGCAACTGCACATGCATACAAATATGCAGATAAACCACAAGTTACGTTCATGTGTACGGTACAGCTATGCCGACGTGGCGAATGTCCTAATGTGGTAAGCAAAATACTAATCGCCCCATATTCTACCGGAGCCGGAGGCCGATTTTCTGCCGCATCCGGAGCTGAAGGTAAACCTCCGGTTGTACCCTGGTAATAAAGTAAGCTCAAGCTTTAGACTATTTTTTTGTTTAAGCTTAGAATTAGGCTTAGGCTTCGGTGTAAGCTGATCCTTATGAGTAGGTTATTTTGCCGTATTTGGCGCTGCTGCAAGGTACATTTATGTTAAGCATAATGTGCACAGTTGCGTACTCTTGTCTAACACATTATTATTCACGTTTGCAAGCAATTTTCAAATAGTTAAATTAATAACAAACTATTAATTCGACGGTAAAAAGACAAGTTTCAAATTGCCTATAGATGCTACCCACAGTTTGATTGTACCCGTAGAAAATCCCAGCAATAGCTGTACAATATTTTCAGCCACCATACTGCGACTCACGGAGTGACTACAAAGTATCCCGCAGGCTTCACGAACCGCCCGAGCCAGGATTGAATCCGGATACTCAAGCAAATACGGAACTTAATCCGGAAGTAATAAACCGCGTCGACACCGTACACTCAAACGGTACTGCAGTTCAATCAATGCAACACAGACTCCCGCCGTATATAAAAGACTCACATGCACACCAAAATTCCGTTAAACAAGTGCAACAACAACATCAACAACAACAACAACAACAACAACAACAACAACAACAACATCAACATCAACAACGACAACAACAACAACAACAACAACATCAACATCAACACCGACAACAACAACAACATCAACATCAACACCGACAACAACAACAACATCAACATCAACACCGACAACAACAACAACAACATCAACAACAACAAAAACAAACAAACGATGCCATTATTGTAGTAAACCAACATGTTGCGCAACAAAAGCCCCAACCACAGTCTCAAACGTTAATACGTCCTGTGCGTCACATTGGCGATCAACCGTACAATATAAGCGGTGTTCATACAACCAACATTGAATTCACTGACCAACGACAAACCAAACCTCGGTATATTACACATCATGACGTCACTACCCGCAGGCAACATGACGTCACCACTAACAAGCAACGTAACATTATTGGCCAGAGGCGACATGACATTATTAATCCAATGGAACATGACGTCACTGATGACAGGCAACACAACGTCGCTACCCAGGAAACACATGACGTCACAGCCAACCAGCAACATGACATCACTGCGCATGGCCAGTATGACGTCACTACACACGGATGGCGCGACGTCACTACTCCCAAGCAACACGACGCAACTGTCTCGACTCGTAGAAAGCCAACATTTGCGGCAACATTTGGGCTTTCGCGCAAGTTTCACAAGAATGCCTACGAGACTACCCCAGAACACAGTTCACATCATAAAGGCTATTCAAGAATCGCAATACCTACATATATCGATAGAGTTAGGACTGGAAAATTAAGACGTCCAGCACATCAGCGGAACACTGCAAGCGATCCGAAAAAATTAAGACAGCATCCTGAACATCATTATGCAACCCACACTTTGAGTAGTGGGTACCAAGCGGGCAAACCATCAGTCATGGGGATAACAACTAACGCGATTCAACACAAATACACAGACATATCAACGTCATCACCACTTCAGACATACATGAGTGTTTCAGTCAAGGATTCTGGACACACATATTGGCATGAATCGACCAACGAACCTCAATACAATCGAACCAGCACAACAAAGCATTTAAACACCGAACGCAACAGTGTTGCAAGTAACGGTTATTCACGCTACATTAATCGAAATACGATCCCAGGCAACAAGATGCACAGGTCAACTGTTGCACCAACTACAACAGATAAACAACAAGACCCAGAACGACAACAACAACAACAACGACGACAACCACAACAACAACAACAACAACAACAACAACAACAACAACAACAACAACCACAACAACCACAACAACAACGACAACAACACCACCACCAACAACAACAACAACCACAACAACCACAACAACCACAACAACCACAACAACAACAACAACCACAACAACAGCAACCACAACAACAACAACAACAACAACAACCACAACAACAACAACAACAACAACAACCACAACAACCACAACAACAACGACAACAACACCACCAACAACAACAACTCAGCTACGGGACAACAGTAGACCAGCAGCAAATATTTCGAGGTGACACGGTGAAACAGCAGAAAATGCCTCAGTCTTCAACTCAGGCAAGCAAATCTGGCCCAAGTCAAGTTTCAATGGACCTTGAAGCGAACGAACTCATTGTACTCGATATGAGCTCTGCAACTGGTAAACGTATTTTAATTTATAAACAGTTGACGCAGGTGTAACTGACAAGTGGACTAAGTTGTTATTTACTGGCACCTGCTATAGTGAACCGATTAAGAGGGGCTGATATGAGAAGGTTCCATTTTGGACCCCATCAATAGGATTCTGTATCCCTAATTAGAATCCGTTTAACAATCGAGTCCATAAACCTAATTATAGTCCCTTAAACGATACCAAAGTAGAAGAATGGACTAGACTGCTCAAATATGTAACAGGCACTCAGACAACCCGTGTCTTTTGAAGAAACGCTAAAATGCGGCAGTTTCGTTAGCACGCTGCAATAAACTAAACCCCTCTCAAAAATCGAATGAACTTTGCCAGCGTACATGAGCTAAATCTAAGCCTTAAACCTCTCACTTATAGAGTATACTATGAGCAACTAAATACAATAATGTTCGAGCAATACACTCACTGTGAGCAGTTTTCAACATTTATAACATATAATGCGCAGTGCAATATCTCCACAAGACGTGAGAGCCTACTCGGGCTTAAGCGTCAAGCTCCTATAGCTCAGTGGTCATCGTAAACGCCGCCACCCGTGAAACTGGGGATCGAATCTTACTTTGAAATTACGTCTCATTTGAAATTGAAAATATTCATGCGAGAAAGTGTTTAAACATAAATGTTGGGAGAATTTTGGAGAAGTATATATTCAAGAGCCACAACCTGTTACAGATTGGGGCCGATGTAAAGATCAGGGGTGGATCATTTTTCTGCAAAGCGGTAATAGAGTAAGTTTAAGCTTATTTTTTGCTTAGACTTAGGATTAACTCTCTGCTTTATCCTTACGTTCTTACGTTTTGGCTTAAGCTTCGAAATTTGCTTTCACTACTTTAACGGCCCTGTTGTATACATTGACCCAGATTCGTAACAAAACAGGTACCAAAGCAGTTAAATGCAAGAACTCAACATTAATTACCCGTTATTTCAGCGAAACTCAACGAGGAAGCGTTAATTGAAGAGTCACCAGATCAAACAGCGGACTTTCCGACAATTTCACCAATTCAATTGACTCAATATAGCCATAATTTAGAACCATTTACAACGTCTGACTCGAGTCCTGCTCTTAGACGCGAAATGAACAATATTTCATTTGCCCATTTCGGATCACACGACCGACTGGAACCTTATGATGTGTTGTCGGCAAACTCAAACAATTACGACAAGGCAAGCAGCGGCTTACCCTACTCAAAAGATAATGACTACTACACAAGAAAGATTTATGGTCCAAAATCCATAGGGACACCACAAAATCTAAGGATCAAGCAGGCGGAACAAGAAAATGTCGTCAGATATCCGGCAGCGCTTGAGACACGAAATTTTGAGTCTAAAAATAAAGCGAATGGAATATCACCAAAATTGAACGACGCAAAAATGGACGAATTCTACGATCAAAATAAAATCTTCGACTCACGGTACAACTTTGTGAACAGCGCCGACTACAACATGTGGCAGCAACAAAAGCAACTGCGAGAACAACAGCAACACCACCGTCAACATCATCCACAACAACAACTGCAAGTCCATGAGGAACAGCAACAGCATCAGCATCAGCAGCAGCAGCAGCAACAACAACAACAACAACTAAAACAACAGCAACAAAAACAACAATTCAGTAATAATTCAAGTAATCACTTGAAACCAGACAGCAAAAACACAAAAATACTGGAACAAAATCAATATTTTGAAACGTTGGCAAATCCTTCGCAGAAAACAGGCCAACCAACAAACGTTCGATCGGTGCCAAATGGACTCAGCGCAAGACAACTATTACGACATTTCGCTGAACAAAATTTGATGCAAATCGACCGATGGACACCGCAAACGAACGACATAGCTAACTTGCGCGGTTCAAACAACGACATAGCTAATGTTCGCACATCAAAAATGGCGCCAAACGCGTCCAAATATGGCGTCGACCAATCAAATCAATGGAACGACAATAATATCGATGCTCAAAAAGTTATGGAGCTGCGAAAATCATCAAATGCACCTCAACAATTAACACACGAAACGAATCCTACTAATGTACCAAAATGGCAAACGAGAACATCAAATCATGGACTTTTTCAGCCAGTGAAACAAACAATGGAACCAAAAGCAATCGAAAATTCGGAAAATGGCAATTTGAACCAAATTCCAAACGACAAAATTATTCATATTTTAGCCAGCGATACACCGGAATTCTATTCTCCAGAAGATTATCATGAAGGATATATTGTTGCTGAATCAATTGGTAATCATATCAACCATGAATCAATGGGTGACACTTCCGAGGCGATTAACACTGGTACAGATGATATTTTACAAATTGACGAATCGTTTCACAGCAACGTTATCGAACAGCCGTTGTCACCAGAGACTGGTGTATGTTTGCCGTATACCCTATTCACTGTGATGGTAGTTTCAACGTTATTATCATTCCTTCTTGCGACCATGATTTCAGTGATTGCGTTTGGCAGGCTGCTAACGCGTTATTGGTCACTGAACGAACCAAAACTTCAGCCAATAAAATCACACCATCATCGTTTAAGTTCAAGCAATTCATCAATAAACACAACGACATCAGCAACAACAAAACAACGAAAACATCGCAGCGCGAGCGGCAACAGAAAGCAAACAGACAACGTAAAAAATAAACGTAAACGAAATAACAGTGGAAATAGTAGTTGCAATAGTAGTGGTAGCAATAATTCAAGGCGACAAATTTTAGCTGCTACATCCGGGCGAGAAATCCCACATCCGGTCGCAGTACAATCTCTGTATCCGGTCTATACTTCTGGGATACATCCAGTTCCAGTTCAAAGGGGCGGAAGGGCCGGGGGCCTACAGGTGCGACGTATGAGACCAGGTGGCAATGATACGACAAGATATCGTAGGGAACATCTTGATACATATTTTTACTAAAAAATAGCGTTGACTGGTGCAATTTCGCCCAAGGAATCGGTTAAAAATACAGAACATTTTTCACGTTTTGAAAAAAGCGTTTCTATTGATGAGAAAATAGCGTTTTGATAAATGCTAAAAAGTGTTTACAGTAACGTTTTGCTGTACGAGCAATTCATTTTACAGTTTGTCTGCTTGCAAAACAGCGTTTTGAAATGTATTCTTGAAACCGCGAAAAGTGTTTTAAATAGCGTTTTATTTTCGACACGATTCGTAAAGGCGCCATGTAAAGATCAGGGGCTGAACGTATTTTTGTGAGACTGCAATAGAGTAAGCTTTAACTTTACACTAATTTTTGCTCAGGTTTAGGCTTAGGTTTTAGGAATATGCTTATACTTCCTACTGTTCTGGCCCTGTTCTATACAATGGCAGTATATGTATAGTATAAAACCTCCACAAGATGCGCCAGACCCGGTCGGGTTAAAATTTACAAAACCTATCACCAACTGGTTATAGATGCGTGAAACCATTTCACAGTGCATGCAAGAGTTTTTTTTAATTTGCAAAATTACGGAAATACACTATTTTCTACTAATTGAACAAGTAACCGGACGAAATTAGAAATGTAATCAACTTGAAATAACCCACATTTGCAAGATTTTGCAGCGAGAACTTGCAGTTACTGTGATCCGCTGCAAGTTTTCGCTGCAAAAATTTGCAAGTGTGAAATAAGGCGTTGTGGTTGTCGGGTTCGTGGAAACAACATTAATTCTTATTTTTTGTTTTTATTTGTATAAAATATAACAATTAAGTGTTTTGTTATATTGTCACGGTTATTTCTTAAAAAGCTGATACTTGTGTAAAAGTTTAAAAACTATTTAAATTTGATATTTCTCAAATTTTGAATTGCAGCAAAAGTTATTACGCATATAGCCGTCATCGTCGACTTGTCGCCCATCATTATGCTAGCCTATGTATAGAACAGGGCCGGAACAGTAGTATAAGCATATTCCTAAGCCTAAGCCCAAGCCTAAGCGTATGGATGAGACTATTGCTAAGCCTAAGCCTAAGCAAAAAAATTAGTCTAAAGCTTAAACTGACTCTACTAAAGCCCCTTCGGAAAACGATCCGGCTCCGTTCTATACATCGGCCATTATGCTTATAATTCGGGTTAGGATTATGTTTAGGACTATGTTCAGGCTTGGGCTTATAGACTTAAGACACCGTTGGGTGAACAGTTGTCAGGCAACGAATTGTCACAGATTCAAATTTCGCATACAAATTATTAATCGTACGAAAAACGGTCTTAATAACCGTTCTGCTTCGATTCTTGCTTCCCTGGTTGGCACTGGCCAATGGGAACATTATCTGCATCCAAAAAACCAGAACGTCACACAGTGAACCAAGCTCAATACAGATGCACCTATCTAAAATTGAAGAAACAAGAAATAACAAAAAGGGGGCACGGAGGCTGCAAAACCGCCCCCATCTATTATAGAACAAAATTAGTCTTTCAATACAAAAATGTGTTAAGTTTTGAGGTCAATGTATATAGAACAATTCCTAAGCCTAAAGAATGAGCCGAAATCTAAGCGTAAGGATGTTCTTACACCTAAAGTCTGAGCAAAAGTTTTAGTCTAAAGCTTAAGCTTACTCAATTTCCGTCCCGCAAACAAACGTTCCACCCCTGATCTTTACACGGACCGCTGCCTGGTCTACTCTCTAAAAGATTAAACTAACTTGATTTAAGCTTAAGCTAATCCAGCAGTATTAAGCTAACTTTCTAGATTAACAAAAACTTACAGGTAGGTTTACGCTTAAACTGATTTAAAATTTTACGTATTATTACTTTAAGTTAAGCTTAATGAACTCTTAGATATATATAATTTCTGCGATAGATTTGTTCCTTAAACCAAAAATAAGTTTACTTGAACTCGTGTTAAGCTTAAAAAATGTTAGTTTAAGTAAAACTTAAAATTCTAGTTTAGTTAGTCTGTCCAGCCATTTGAGTTATACTTAAACTAATATTCAAGTTTAGTTAAACTATAATTTAAGTTTAAGTTTTTAGAGAGTACTGGACATAGGTCTTGTGTACCGAAGAAAACTGGGCCACTCAACAAAATGAAACAATCATGGTTGAAAGCGGTCGGCGGTTTAATGTCAAAATGCCAAAACCGATTTTCGAGCATCTTCCACCCTGACACTTACCCACAGTCCAAACGTGCCACCCAAATTCGAAATCAAATCGTAAACATTGACAGCGTAAAAACTGCTAATTACCACAGTTGTCATTCTGGAATATGTAATATCGACAAACGTCCATTTATCAGCGTCTTTAATTCGTTCCATAACATCGTTGAGTTCAAGTCTTAAAAAATTAAAAATTTGAGATGTAAAATACTGTAGTGACCCGAATAAGAGGGTGGAGGACTGATATTTATTTGGCCCCTCCACATGATACCCCCTATTATTCGATTGCGAAGTGTTATTTTATTTTCAACCCGCCCTCCGCCACCCTTCCTTACTGACATATCCGGTATTGGAACTATCCGTTGAATACAACGTTTTTTGTTGCATGAAAAGCATGAGCGATAATGCAAGGTTATACTTTGGAATGTTGCTTTCAAAATGATATGTGCACTTTAAAATTTTGAACTAAAGATTGTTTTGTTTACTAGTCTTAAATGTGCTTCAATTAGGGATAATTGACATTTATAGACTCTATTTAGGGTTTAGGGACTTTATCCGCTTCGGACCTTTATTAGGGATGCGGACTCCTATTGATTAGGACTCAAAATGGGGACCCCTCTCCTATTACCCTCCCTCTTATAGGGTCACTGCTGTACACACAGTGTGAACAGTGTTTAACAATTATTACACGTACGCGCAGTGTTAGTCTAAGTAGAAATCGGGACTTCAGACCCAAGGTTTTTATAGTTGAGCGGTGTTTAAACCTTAGTCTAAGGTTACGCTTAGGAAAATTATCTACAGTAATGTGAAGAGACGTATCCGTCGCTACCTGGCGATAGGTGCTATAAGCATTTGAGAATATTGACAAAAGCTAAAAGTACCTACCGAGAATATGAAACTTGCGGTTTATACAGGCCTTGATTACACGGTAACATGCATTCGTTGTTGCAATTTGAAAAAATCGACGTGTCTTTAAATAATTGGTGTGATACATTCAGAAAGTTATATGCTGGTAAACAGTTTGGAATGCCTAAAACGATTTTACTACCAAGTTTAAAATATAGCACTTTGCCATGTCATTCTCATGGATAACATTTTATCTGCTTATAAACTATATATTTGTACCATTGTGGAAACATAATAGTTTTTTAATTAACCTTTTCACACATAGAGTTGACTATGGCCAACTCAGCGCAGTGTATATATCTTAAGTAATACATATTGTACAGTGTTTAATAATTGCAACACGTATACATAGTACTAAATCACCACAAGACGTGAGAGCACCATCGGGCTCGAGCGTCAAGCTCCTATTGCTGAATGGTGATGGTAAACGCCTCCCACTCCAGTCAATGGAGTTCGAATCCTAGCATAAATGTAGTAGGTCTCAGATGAAATAGAAAATATACATGTGACAAAGGGTTAAATATTGTAGTGTAACGATATTAATCATATCGCGACTAGTAACGAAAAAGTACTTTGATTTAAAACTTACAAGTCAACGCGGTTGCAAACTTACAAAATTCCTCAGCAAACTTTTTAAGAATGTGTTCCAATTCGCATATATGTGCTGTTTTTCTTGTATTTAATAAACAATCGTTACAACAACTGGAACGCTGCCCAAAATACGTATATGTGGCGTTCCAGCTTTAATATTTACATGTTTGGAGGGGAATGGTCTAAGGCAGCCAGCTTCGTTGATACAGCCACTTGTGGACGTCGGTGTAATCTCGAGTTATTAACACTTACTTGCATTAAACACACCGACTATCCCATCAAAACTCAACGGCATACAATCGACACCGAGTCTGCGTATAAGGCAATTAACAATGCATCGAGATTGTGTATAGTGACTTTCAATTGAACAATTTAACTTTTTCCAACTGAAATTCATTATACATTTTTTAGATGAAATAGAAAATATTCATATATGCACAGCATTCATTAGAATAATCGTACCATCTCGATTTGTTGAGGGTCAAACTTCGTTTATGGAACCACATGATGCTACAATGTTATCAAATGTGTCTGGAAAAAATTATGTTTGCTGTTAGTAGACATACTACCAGGGTCGGCGTTAGGATAGTCGGCACCACAAATAGGCCCGAGGGCGCCCACTAAAATGTCCCACAGCTCTATAATTTCTTGGTCCGCAAAAAATTTTAATTTGCCAAGATGGGACCCCATAGGATTTGGGTTCCCTCAATTCAGGGAATTGTTCAATGCTTCTGTCGGCTTAGCAGCGACGGTTCATGTATAGAACAAGGCCAGGTCGTTTTCCGGAGGGGCTGTAATAGAGTCAGTATAAGCTTTAATAGACTAAATATTTTGCTTAAGTTTAGGCGTAGGCTTAGGCTTAGGACTAGGCTCATCCTTACGCCTAGGCTTAGGCTTAGGAATATGCTGTATACTACTGTTCCGGGCCTCTTCTATACATGGGGCCCAGCGACTGGTATTGTTTGAAACTTCATTCTGTGCTATGAGATTTGACCCTCAAAAATTTATGGAGACACAAGAAAAACGCCTTTATTTTTAGACAGCCTTTAGAATAAGTTGCTGGTTCGTCGACGTGGAATATTTTTTTCGCTCGCTGCTGTTAATTAAAAAACGCTTTACAACGAGTATAAAATTGCCTCAATTGAATTTATATTAACCCACTGATAAGCGTATATGAAGGCACGTTGCAGCCAGCTCAAAATGCTAAGGGTCAAAACAATTTCTTGAGGGGGTATGCAGTTGATTTTGCAAAACTGTACAAACGAGTTACAACTTTTCGAGGGAGGCATAGACGTCGGACGTACGTTGAGACGGGTCACGTCTCCCCAGAGTCAAATTGGGGGGGGGGGTGGGGCACAGCCTCCTCCCGTTTAAAACTTTGATTTCCAGTGGATGAAAATTTTATTCAAACTTCACGCCCAAACTTTGTGATTTTTGTAAAAATATTTTGGAAATATTTACATTTCCATGTACATCAGGCCCGTAGCCAGCTCACCATGCTACGGGGAGGGGGCTAAAATTTTTTAGGAGGGGCATTCAAGGGTATTTAGTGACTTGCAAGCAAGATTGAAAATTTTCTAGGGGTGCCAAAATTTTTCCAAGGGGGGCTGAGCCCTCCCTGCCCCCCCCCCCTCCTTGACTACGGGCCCGATGTACATTCTTTATTGCATATGCAATACGCCAGTATAAAATGTTCAAAAACTTCAGGGGTGATAGTACAGCCCCCAAATATTCTAAAAAAATCCACAGCGATACGGGAGAGGCGAATTTTTTTCTGACGGGGAGAATGCCTTGATACCGTCCGGTGAATACGGCCCCCGCCATCGTTTTTTGGAAAAAAATGGTCAGACCTTCTAAGTAAAAGTAGCTCATTGGTTAAAGATACGCGATTAAGATATCCCGTCAACAAATTGACTCCGTTCGTATTAATATTTAACGATCGGATCCTTTTATCTCCACTCAACGCGACATCCGGTACATAAAGTGAAAATCCTTGGACTGCCATATCAAGATACGTTGTGACATAAGAGCCGTTGACTAAAAACTCGAGTCCGGTTTCTGAAAAAATAAAACTTCGGTCGACAATATTTTTGCTCTCTAAAAACTTAAACTTAAATTATAACATAACTTAACTTGAATATTAGTTTAAACAAAACTTTAATGGCTGGACGGACTAACTAAAGTAGAATTTTAAGTTTTACAAAATAAACTTATTTTTCACGAGTTAAAGTAAACTTAGTTTTAGTATGATTTTAAAAACGACAAAATGGCTAAGTAATTGCTTAGTACTGACTTAAGTATTAACTAATACTTAAGTAGGATTTCAGAAACCCAGCCTTTGTGACGTTTTATATTATTTGGTTAATCTTAATACAAAAAAAGATCATATTTCCAATTAATAATGAATATTGTGCAATATTTCGCAATATTTGTATCTTACCTCCAGCGTATACATTGCCTTTTTGTAACTGTCCTGGAATTCGCATACAATATCCAACTGGTAAATGCGAATGTGTTACGTTAAGGGATTCACATGGATTTTTAATTGTTATAAATCCTAAAATACCAAATAACTGTTTTTCGCATAGAGTATACCCTGAGCAACTTAAGTGCAAACATAAGTATGTGAGACATGATTGTCCGTTCGTTATGTGTACATGCAATATAGTGCAATGCGCTGTATGTATGCTAACCGGCAGCATAGGTAGAGCGCTTGCCTAGGAATCCTATACTACAAAAAATACGCAGTCAAATTGACTCTCTGGGAAATAGGCTTTTCCTGACTACAGAAACTGAGTCAAAATTCGACTCCGCCAAAGCCACATTCGATTAACTGAATCGCTCAGTGAGTCAAATTTGACTCTGGTGGAGTCGAATTTGACTCAGTTTGTATAGTCAGGAAAAGCCTATTTCCCAGAGAGTCAATTTCACTCGTTATTTTTACAGTGTATGATTTCAAGTTCAATCTATGTTCTGTAGGCCTCGATTGCAGCAACTGTAACGTCTTAATGACAATACACAGTGTTTAACAATTATTACGTATATGCGCAGTACAAAATCTCCACAAGACGTGAAATACCTTAATACCGTAAAAGCTCTTATATATTAAAGGAAGCGATGATTGTAACTGACTATCATCCATTACGTGTTCAAATATGTGGTTTATTGAGCGAAGCGCGAAGCGTTTTATGTTTTGTACTTGGGGGTCGAAAGGTGGATGTCCGTCCGTCCGTCTGTGCGTCCGAAAAGAATCTCAGGAACGGCTGAACCGATTTTGATAAACTTTTTTTGTTTGAAAGCCAATTATCCTGGGGTGTTAACCTCGCATTGGGGTTTTAAAATTGCAAGCCGTTTAGTAGCTACAGGCTCATTTGCATAATTAATTAAGCGTAAATTCGGACTTTCCATAATATTTCACTAATTATTACAGTTAGAAGCAATCTAATTTTAGTGTTAAAGGGTTTTTGGATGCGAGGAATCTGCGTAAACTGTTTACAAACCTCAAAAACCGATGATTGAGCAGTTAGCTAATAGATAATTTGCATATTAGTATAGGTTATAAGCCTAAATTAGGACTTTTTACAATATTTCACTAATTATTAAGGTTAAATGCAATATAATTTCACACTAAAGGGTTTTTAGGTGCATGGAATTTGAATAAATAGTTTACAAACATCCAAAACCGATAATTGAATAGTTAGCTAATAACTAATTTGCATATTAGCTTAATTAACAAGGCAAAACTGTGACCTTTTAAATTATTTCAATAATTGTTAGCTTTCACTGAAGGTTTTTGGGTGCGAGGAATCTGAATAAATTGTTTACAAACCTCCAACACCGATAATTGAATAGTTAGCTAATAGTTAATTTGCATATTAGCTTAATTGACAAGACAAAATTAGAACTTTTTAAATTATTCCAAAAATTATAGGGTGGCTGAAGGGTTTTTGGGTGCGATGAATCTGAGGAAATTGCTTACAAACCTCCAAAACCGATAAATGAATAGTTAGCTAAGAACTAATTTGCATATTACCTTAATTGCTTACGTGTGTTCGAGCTCCGCTCAATAAATGTAGTCCCACTACGACTGGTATTAAAATATTCATGCGGTAAAGGGTTAATATATTTTCTTGAAATGACGATAAACACTAGGGTTGTTTTTCTAGTTGTAAAAACGATGAAAACTATGCCGTGGTACAAGTGGATCATTACAAATTCTAAATTACGACCCTTTGCCCATCCCCCCAAAAAACTAACCTTTATGTGCGTTAATCAACACATCTTCACATTGTACCATAAGCGATTCCATAAGCTGTTTGTACGTAATTCCACGATTCTATAATAGAAAAGAAAATTAGCTGTTATATATATATATTTATTTATAGATATGTGTATATATATTCAAATGTATTCAAAAATTTTCAAAGAGGTGGCCGCACGATCTATTTCACCGAAAAAACTCGCGAACAAAGATAGCGAGAAGCAGAACGCAATTTTAGCACTAAAATTTTAGCACAAATCTTGGCTTTGATCTCAGTTGGGGATGTTCGTCTGGGTGGTTCCTGTTGAATCCCCGAGTGGAACAAAGATTAAAGAAGTCGCGGTTTGGCATGAAAATCTGAACTCATACTATGCCGTTAATTTTTGTGCCCATTAGAGTCGACAGTCTCATCTGTGGATAGCACCTATCGCCAACGCTAAGTGACATAGCCCCTACAGACTCGAGCATTGAGCTGTTATATTTGAGCAACAAAGGTCTCAAATGAAATAGAAATTTTGTACCTCCTAAATAAGGGGGCTGCAGGCCAAAACAGCAACGTGCGCTGGGTGCATTCTTTTCTACACAGAATTTATGCAATTGTACACTCGTGTAAAAAAAGTCATTATAGACTCTTGCTCTAAAGCCCTATTCACACGTGCAAGTTTTTGCTGTGTGAACTTGCAGCTGCAAATTGCACGCAGAACATGCATTTATTGATCGTCCAATGAGAAAGCGGCTGCAATAAGTTCAGTGAAGTTGCATAGTTGTTCATATATGTGAACTAAATTCCTAACTGTGATTTTTAATTAATTATTTGCAGCTGCAAGTTTTTCAAACGGGATTTTGGACCAACACTTGTAAGTGTAAAGTTGCAGCTGTAAGTTCCCGCAGCAACGACTTGCACGTGTGAATACGGCTTTACTGATCGAGAAAAGATTAACCTGTAAAAGCAACTTTAATGCTTCAGAATAAGCTGGGTCAATAAAATCAGACTCTGATGCGTACTCAGCAATGTAACTTGGCAACTGTGGCGGCACAAGGCCGTAAGATAAATGATTAATAAAATAATCATGTTCGTCTTGTAGTTCAACCGGAATTGCACGGTCGGTTTTGTGTCGATCTAATTTTTGATGTGGACATACAAAAACATCCGGTTGAACGAGTTCCGGTTCCGCTTCAAGTGAAATCGAAGTTGCTGGAGTTTGATCTAGAAATGTTGTGATTACCTAAAAAAAACTATTAACTATCCCAAAGAATGCAAAAATCTGTTGGACAAGAGGGCACATGTGTAGAACAGGGCTGGAAATACAGTATAAGCATATTCCTAAGCCTAAGCCTAGCATAAGCGTAAAGATGAGCCTATAGCTATGCCTAAGCCTAAGCCTAAGCAAAAAAGTTGGTCCATAGCTAAGATGACTCTATTATAACCCCTCAGGAAAACGTTCCGGCCCTGTTATATACATGGACCGACAAGAGTATGCAACTGAGTACATCCTGAGCTCAGCTTTACCACTGCGCCATGACGCACGTCTCGCAAACGGTTCTCAAGAAGGAATAAAATTGAACTGAACCATTGGAGTATAGCTTATTGACGTAATTCGGTAGCCTGCCGCAATAAGCGCAATCAATACCCATTCAGGTATCCTTTAGCCAGCTCTCCTTGCTAGCGGGGCTAAAAATTATTCATGAGGGGCATTCAAGGGTTTTCAATGACTTACAATCAAGGTTGAAAAATTTCTAGGGCGGCCAAAATGTACCCAAGGGGCTAAGCCCTCCGCTCCTCTTGGGTACGGGCCCGACGGTGTCATGCATCAACTCTCACGCGCGTTACCGTTCGGTGCCAAACCACGCCGGGGTAATGGTCAACAAAGCATACCGCCAGGCTTAAAACCCAGGACCTTGGCCAAATGTATGTTTACACCAACCATAGTAACTCCATACGCAGCGGCAGCAACAGCTCCAAGAAAAACGACTGATTTGAACACTTTTACTGCGCAACTGGTCGCTCGAACAACATCTGCAATTCCATGAATTGTCGTTTGTTCCGAGAAATTTTCAACTGAAGTTGAACTCATATTCGGAATTGTTGAATCTACAGACTCGGGGCTGACAACGGGCGGAAGCTTTGTATCAATATAAACCATTGTTGGATTTTCAACTTTAGGGTGATATAGTTTTAAAAGCCACACGTCATTTTGATCAATTGCATTCTGGCTATTTTATAACACAAACCTGTATAAAAGGCAGAGTAAAATGGTGGCGCTGTACTTGTTGTGTGCCGCCGTCCGACCACGCGCACGGTAGTGTACGGTTACGGACGGCGCCGTACGTCATTCAAATGGATGGCGCCGAACGTCATTAAAACGGTGACGGACGGCGGCGAACGTCATTAAAACCATGACGGACGGCGCATGACGTCATTAAACTGGTGACGAACGGCGGCGAACGTCATTCGACAAACGGCGCCGAACGTCATTAAAACGATGGCGGACGGCGTCGAACGTCATTAAAACGGTGACGGACGACACCGAAAGTCGTTAAAAATATCGCGCCTCGTTAATTTCTATGAAAAACATTACGGAAACTGAACCGTTTTGCAGCGCCACGTTCATGCGTGCGACATATTTTACAACTTTAAAAAATAATTTTTTTATGCGAAATGAAAATATGGTTTTTGCGAAATCTCAACCAGATTGGCCTGCGACATATATATCATATGATATTCGCAGAAAAGTCCAGTGGTGTCATTTGACACATGGCTACTTGTATTCGGTGATCTCATGAAAGTTAATTCGTGCTTTAACGTCGAAACGCATAAAACACAATTTCACGCCCTGTCCCAGTTTAGAACGCGAATCCAGCATACGCCTAAAGCCTATACGACAATGTCGCTGAAGGAGACTACTAAAGTACACGAGTATATTGTTTATATGCGAAAATAAAACTAAAATACTAATCATACGCAATTAATTTGCATTTAAATGAATTAACTTTGTTCGCTTTTGACTAATTGGTACAAAACATGGTTGGGCAGCAGAAAAAACCAACGGAAAATAGATTTTTCCGGTTTTTTCGTTTTTTTCAAATATATCCAAGGTATTTGTTAAAATTAATATATTATTAATAATATTGTTTTTCCGTTTTTTTCAAAGGTTAGGGAACAACGAAAAAACACTATTTTTAAAAATATATTAATTTTAACAAATAACTTGGGAATTGACATCAACAAAACTCATGGAAAACTGTCGGAAACTGGTATTTCGCACGTTTCCAATCTGCAACGAATTATACCAAGGGTCACCGGATGCTGTGGATTGCATGTTTTTGGAAAAGACCAATCCTGAAACTTCTATTCCAGAAGATAATTCCAAGTTAAGCAACACCATATAGAACACAGCACAAAAACATCGCTATGGATGCAGCGTGGCTCGAACCCGGGAAGTACGAATTACCAATCCGTTGCTCTAGCCACCGAACTACACAGCAAAAAATTGAGAGCCAAATTGACTCTTTCTGAAATACACTTTCCCGGACTACATAAACTGAGTTAAATTGGACTCCGCCAGAGTCAAATTCAACCCACCCGACTCGCCCAGTGAATCGAAATTTTGACTCTGGCGGAATCGAAATTGACTCAGTTTGTGTAGTCTCGAAAATCATAATTCAGAGAGAGTCAGTTTGACCCACCATTTTTGCAGTGTACGCAGGCATGCAAACTTTTCGCTACAATAATGGCTCTAACAGTTTTATTACTTCCATTCGCGCCTTTGTTGAACCTGTAATTTTTCACCATGAAGCACATTATTTGATGGTGCAATTAGTTAATGTATTATATGGACTTAATTAATTAGAGCTATAATAATATCGAAACAGACTCTACAAATCAGTATTAATTACAAAGCAATCAGCTGTAAATAATTTTTAATGTAAACATTCTATTAACAAAACAATGCCTAAGGTGAAAACAATTCATGCTTCCAAAAAAGATATGATAAAATGTGGTATCATATTTGCGAGAATATGCGCCCGAAAAATTTGCCAATCAATCAGAAAAGCTGAAAAATTTAAATATTGAATAAAAACAAAACGTTTTAAACTTATTAAAGCTGGAACGCGCCACATGCGTATTTTGGACAAGTTTCTAGCATAAACGACATTGGCTGGGTTTATGAAATCTTACTTAAGTATTTACTTAACTCGTCGACTAGAGTAAATACTTAAACTTTCGAGCAAAAGCAAATAAATGCCAAATGTCAGCCCTTGTCATGGCAAGAAAGTAATAGGTTTGCTTTATATTGAGGAGGGACCAATATTCTACAAATTCAATTTGACCAAGGTTAGCATGCCTGAAATGTAAATTTGTAAATCTATCAAATTTAATCAACGACTTAAGTATTTACTTAACTTAAGTACGCTCTTAAAAATGACAAATTGGTTAAGTAATTACTTAACACGTACTTAAGTACTAAGTCGTACTTAAGTAGGGTTTTTGAAACCCAGCCATTGTTCTATAATTATAAAATATGCCTACAGATTTTTATGCATTTGTTAACATTTTAGCGCATTGTGCAAAGTTGGACGACTAGTGTATTTGATTGGCTAAATTCCAGTATATCTTTAATAAATCGCCAAAAGCAAACAGGTAAGATTACTGTAGCGGGCCCATGTTACCTTAAAAGGGGCGAACCATTTTCACGGGACTATAATACCGTAAGCTTAAAAGGGACGGCCTTCAGGCCGTCTCAAAAAATATTCTTATGAACCAGAAAATCGTAAAATCCGCTACTACGGAAGTAAAGGGGCGACTTGAAATATAAGGAAACACAATTTACCTTCAAAAGTGAACCAAGAGTAGCCATCGCAACCGGATCCAGGATACGCATGTCGCCGACATATTTAATACCGTAATTAGTCAGTTGTGTTGGCAACAGTCCAACAGATAAATAATTAGTATACAAATTCTCAAATCCGGTCATTGTAGGCGGTATTTAGCTTTGTATCTTTGGCGAAGTTTTAGGTTAAGATTAAGCTACGTTTTTACAAACGTACTAAAGTTAAGTAAATACTTATTAAGTCGCTGACTAAATTTGATATATTACAAATGAACAGTTCAGACATACTAACCTTGGTAGAGCAAAACTATTACGTTCTTGTTATGTCAATAACTGATATTTGGCGATTTTTTCCAAATTTATTCATTTACTTAAATTGGTGACTTAAGTAATTACTTAAATTAACCAAATACTTAAGTAAGATTTCAGAAACCCAGCCAATATCAGCTATTTTTTGTGTTAACGTGCGGCATGCAGAACGATTTATAGAAGGGTCAAGAATAACTTTCCTAACATTAATAGATTGTTTTAATGTAGTGGATCAAGTTTTGGACGGTGGGTCGTATATGCCCGTACGGGGGCGACCCTCTTTCGTCTGGTCGTAGTTGCGGCCCTGAAAACAGGTTTTTTAAACGCCGAAACCTGACATTCAACCATTTCATAAATGTTCAAACGCATATGATCATATTTTTTGCCACATTTATTTCTTTATTTTAACATGCAAATATGCTGTTTTATAGATATTAAATTTACACAAATTAAAAACATAAATTATTGGTTGACATTGGCTGGGTTGCAAAGACATGATTTGACTCGACCATCGAACTAAGTCGATTTCGGACTTATGCGCTGTTCACATAATTTTGTCAACGGTGCCACAAAATATGCTATAGCCCAAGGCTATCGCGAGGTCATTTTTAAAACGAGCACGTGATAGCCTTGGGCTATAAGAGATTTCTCTTGTAGCCCAGGGCTATGACGTGTCAGCACCTTTTTCAGGTTAAAAGTTTGGAAAAATTTACAGATCGAGTTTAACTCTTAGCAGAGTTATTGCTAAAGAGCTCAAAATGGGAGCACGTTTTAAAGCAAAACTCGTTTTTTGAGTGAACTGAAATATTGGCCCGTATTCTCAAATGTGTGTAGCAACTATCACTATTTGGTGTTAGGTGTAGTAACTTTCGATTCAGTGAATGTTGAGACTTACAATTCAGTGC
Organism: Enoplolaimus lenunculus; assembly: GCA_030248215.1. Taxonomy (NCBI): domain Eukaryota; kingdom Metazoa; phylum Nematoda; class Enoplea; order Enoplida; family Thoracostomopsidae; genus Enoplolaimus; species Enoplolaimus lenunculus. The sequence goes on from JASANG010001571.1 coordinate 30,080, forward strand.
ATTTTTTGTTTGTGATTTGTTTGAGTTGAACAACTGCAATAGTTATTGAGTTTGAAAACCTATTACTAACTGATGATAGTTGTTATATACATTTGAGAATATGAACAATTTTTTAAAGGTCTTATGTTTAAAATTCAACTTAAATAATGTTTCTGTGACTGAGCCAATATCTGGAGTAAAGTCGATTGAAAAACTTGAACCAGGACGTTGTTTGTTTGTTTTATTCAAAATTAACAAAAGGAATGGTTAAAATTTAAAACTATATTTGACAAAAATCTGAGCGACAAGCTTAACATGACTACTAAACTGTTTCATTCCTGCACAATTCTGACACTCTACTTCGAGGTGCGTAACATATTGGTAAGCAAAAAAAATAGTCTAAAGCTTAAGCTCACTATATATTATTATATTCCGGCAAAAACATGATTCGCCTTTCAAAATAACGTTGGTCATTCAGGCTAGACAACATTTTCAATATACAGCAATTCATACTATTATTTGGCTCTTAAAGTTAGCAGTTATTATACCACAAATACCAAGTAAAATAGTACATTGATTTCAGAATTGGATGGGGCAGATTTGAAAAACACCTGAAGACAAATGTTTTTCAAATCGAGGTTTAATTCTGAAACCTGTATATTAACAATTTCGATCGCTTCCGGAGTATTAAAGCGAAAATTTCACCTGTGTACCACGTGCTCCTGAACCCGAGCTCAATACAGTAAAACATTTTATAGCTCGAGTATTTACATTTTGTGGCCAACGTTACTTTAAGGGGCGTAACAGTAGATTTAGCGTAGTGCTAAGCCTTAGCCTTGCAAAAGTGTGTTCTTAAGTATAACCTTAGCCTAAGCATAAACCTAAAGCATAAGCAAAAAATGTAATCTAGAGTCTAAACCCACTCATTTACACACCCAGCATAAACTGGGGCGCCCATGAAACGAACATGAGCCTATTTATGGTTAACCAATTAGCAACTGCAATTACAATTGTTTAAGTATACTTTACGTTGAACAATAGAACAAAATGTTGTTAAGTATGATATATTTAGAAATTTCACAAATACCAAAAGTTACCCTTTTGTTCCCTAAATGGATCATAACAACATTTCAATTTAAAATTACTTAATAAATAAGCTGTCTATATAGAAGTAGTGGCTAATGCAAATAGAACAGGGGCGGAACAGTATTATAAGCATATTCCTAAGCCTTAGGCTTAGACTAAGCCTAAGCCAAGCAAAAAATTAGTCTAAAGCTTAAGCTTACTCTTTTCTAGTCCCTCAGAAAAACGTTCTGCACCTGATCTTTACATGGGTCGAAGTAGTGTTAATATCTATTTAATAGTATTTTTACTCCAATGAAATATTGTAGTTGTATATGCATAAGGTGTAGAGTATCATGATATATTTACCAGACCATAACTCTGATGACACGAGTATTAGGGTTGTCGTATGGTACTCAAATAAGTCATGTACGATAACGCATGATATGATAGGTACAGACGGTGCAGGACGTTAGCATAAAGCGAAAATCTAAATCAGTTTGTACAACGCTTATTCTTGGTGGAGAAAAAACATTAATTTTTCCTTGTCCGGCATACCATTTCGTTCGAAAAAAATGTTTGAAATCTATGCCCGTATTCTCAAATGCAGTGTGTAAACGGATAGTAAAAATAACGGAAACGTATAAGTAATTGAAATAACGGAAACAGGAAAACAGATATAAAAGTATAAAAGTTTCAAAAATGTTTTATTTCGCTGCCAACACAATTGAGGCGTGCAAATATAATCACGAGTCTTTCAGAAATTTTGAATAAGAGAAAGATAGCGATTGCGCTGAAATTTTTACGATTTGGATAAATTTCGTAATTTTGATTTCAGTTCGAACAATTGCTGCATAACCTGTAAATGATAAATTGCGAGATGTATATGCGTGATTTATAACTAATTTCGAACATAAAAATAACAAAATTAGCGAAAATGGAAACGGACATTGATTTTTACCGGAAACGGATATCCGGTTGCACCAAGCTCAAATGTGTGTAAAAACTATCGCCAGTTGGTAATAGGCAAAAAAGTTTATTTATTAATACACATAGTGCATATATAATGCCTGTTAATAAATCAGTTGCAATTGCAGAATTGCGCTTTAGAAGTGCACCAAAGTTGCTATTGCTCTGCGAATCCAAACAGGTTATGCTAAAATAGTTGAAAAAACTACTTTCTTGCATATTTTTAGTTTTTTACATGCTTTAGGCTTATATTTAGCGTTTAGGTTAACAAAAACTTACATTATTATACATTTGGCTTAGAGGTAGCCTTTATCACTAATGGATACATAAAAGACCCACACCAGCCTAGTCCCCATCAGGTATCTAAACCAAAAATTTTGTGTTAAAATATAGCGCTCTTTGGATCCTCGGCTGGCTTAAGCTTATCCCTTGAAAACACCGCAAGTGAATTTTCGGATAAACGAGACTTGTAAATGTATTTTCGATGTGATTATTGCATTTTATCGGCACCGACACAGCCAAAATGATACGCAATGGATGATGCTTAAAACTGATGCGCCAATCTGAAACAAACACTGTTAATATAATATAAAACAATGGCTGGGTTTCTGAAATCTTATTTAAGTATTTACTTAAGTTATACTTAAAAAATTACTTGAGAGTCACTGACTTAAGTAAACGCTTAACTTTTTGAGCAAAAACAAATAACCGCCAAATGTGAGCTATAGCCATAACATGAACGCCATAGTTTTGCTTCGGATACGCCATGAGTCTACAATTTCAACTGGACCAAGGTTTAGTATGCCACAGCTGTTAATCTCACAGTAATACATCAAATTTAGTCGAAGACTTAAGTAATTACTTAAGTTAAGTAACTTTTCAAAAACGACAAAATGATTAAATAATTACTTAGAACATACTTTAAGTACTAAGTCGTACTTAAAGTAAGGTTTCGGAAACCCAACCAATGATACTCTGTACTAACCCGTCAGAGGTATGCTTCCAGCGAGGGTCCACCGAGCCGATGGAATTCATAGGAATAAACCGTTCCTTGAAAAATCTTTGCTAGGCATGGAAAGATACTTTGAAATTTTTAGCCCCACTTGTAAGTTGATTGAAATCCCGGATTGGCACGCGCGTCTCTGCTTAAAATTTGTCGGCCACCGTACATAACCACAACAGTTAGGACTTTCAACGCATTCTATGCGTTTCCGGTGAAAAAATTTTTAGCGTAAAGAAGTGACCGGATCCGTAATCACTGTAAATTCCGGTGAGTTGATTAATCAACTCAGAGCGCGAATTGTTATTTCTGGTTATTTCTGAGTTAACCCTTTCTCACATGAACATTTTGTATTTTTCCTGAGACCTACTTTTATGCTAGCATTCGAACTCCAGTGACTGGAGTGGGAGGTGTTTACCATCACCACTCAGCTATAGGAGCTTGAATCTCGAGCCCGAGGGGGCTCTCACGTCTTGTGGTGATTTTGTACTATGTATACGTGTTGCAATTGTTAAACACGGTGCGATATATATTATTTAACGTGTATACACTGCGCTAAGTTGCCTATAGGCAACTCAATGTGAGAAAAACAGGAAACTTAAACTCGCACTAAAGTGATTTAATTTCGGCTGAATTAATTAACTCAGAATGAGTAGAATCAACTCAGAATTTTGAGTTCTGAAAGACCTAACTCAAACTGAAAGATTTAACTCATACTAAATTATTAAAAACAACTCAATGGAATTTACAGTATGTGTTCGTTGCGTCATTCATTTTTTCATTGCCTTCCTTTCTGGTTTTGCTTTGGCTCCATCTACTTTACTCCGAACGCTGTAAATTCCAGTGAGTTGATTTTAACTCAGAATGAGTTGAATCTACTTAGATGTCTGAGGTCTCAATTTGATCTCTCAGAACTCACAATTTTGAATTGATTGAACTTTATTCCGAGTGAATTAATCGAATCACCTGGAATTAAATCAGCTGAGAGTGAGTTAATATTTACTGTTATTAATTCAGAAATAACCAGAAATAACTAATTCTCTCTCTGAGTTAATTAATCAGCTCACGGAAATTAACAGTGAACCAGTTGCTTGAACTGGCTCTTAATTAGCGTAAAATCTCAGCTTTTAAGTATTATCTTTTAATTTTGGCTTTTAGTGTTTTTGTTGAGAGTTCGCCATTCGCGTACTGACCAGTTGAGCTTTCTACCGATCAATTCCGTAAAACTCCAGCGGTCGGTGGTCAGATGTCCAACCGATGCCGGTGCGAATACCAGAAATCGATAGGGCACAGAAACCGCAACGTCATCAGGCCAGTCATGATTTTTCTACCCAATTGCGGGGGCCGCCCCGCGATTTTATAATCCTTTTAACGCCGTTGAAAATATTTTTCGTCCAGGGGGGGGGGGGCGAAACTGTTCGCTCTGTAAATTCCAGTGTACGACTATCAGAACTCAAAATTGTCAGTTCATTCCACTGAATCTGAGTTTTTAGTTTAGGAACTCACCCGGAATCTACTCAATTCGGAGTAAGAATCAACTCAACTCAGAATGAGATAAAGTTTTCTGTTATTAACTCAGAAAAAAACTAACTTTCCGTCTGAGTTGATCAATTAACACATTGGCATTTACGGTGCGTGGAAATGGGGGCGTCTCCCGTACCCCCGCGTTCGTAGTTCCGCATATACAATTACGGCTTTGAAGTATTCATTGAATGAACTCAGTTACCCAAAGTCCAAACGTTCCGCCAATGTTTGATATAAGATCGTAGACATTTTCTGCGTAAAATGCTGTTACTGTCGCAGTTGTCAAACGGTCATATGTGATATCAACAGATAACCAATATTCTCGTTTGCTTATCCGTATAAATTCCGAATTTTCAGTTATCCTGAAAGCGTCCATTTTATATCAACAGGACTGAACCTCACGGGACGATGTTGCTTTAAGGGGCGAATCATCTTTTTTTCGCAAGATGATTAACAGAGTAAAGCTTATGCTTTAGACTAATTGATTTGGGCAGAAAATGTATTGAAAACTATTTCATTGTTCAGGATTGGGCCAATGTAAAGAACAGCAACGGAGCAGTATTATAAGCATATTCCTAAGCCTAAAACTAAGCATAAGCCTAAAGCCTAAGCGTAAGAATGAGAATATTGCTTAGCGTAAGTCTAAGCGTAAGCCTAAGCGAAGCAAAAAATAGTCTAAAGCTTAAGCTTACTCTATTGCAGTCCCACGGAAAAACGTTCCGACCTTGATCTTTACATGGGCCCAGGATTGTAAGCATGTTATATATGCTTGCTCTGGTGCATATGCAACATAAGAAATGAACATTGTGTTGTATGCTAGCCGACAACATACGTGCCGACATAAAGTCGACGAGAAAGGCAGTTGGATTGGCGGGCTGCGTGGCGCAGTGGTGCAGCGGTTACCTGACAATACGTAGGTCGCTAGTTCGATGCCACCCGTTACCCACATTTCCAGCTGCAGAGTTTTTCTGAAATCTCCGGTTCTTATCCTGACTAATGAGGATAAAATGCATAATTGCAATCGTTTGGATATTCGACTTATGTTGCTTTGAGACTCAAGTTATTGTATTAAAAATACTTAACTAAAGCCTGTATTCTGAAATGTGTGTAACACCTATCACCAGTTTATGATACGTCCTGTAGCTTTTGAACCAGCGCATGGTGACGTCCGAAATTCCAGCACACTGTTCGATTTTGATTTGTCCTACTTTTGTATCAATTTCGAGTTATGCAATTGCAGATGTTCGTCAGTTTGAAAACACTATCGCTAAATGATGATAGGTGCTATACGCATTTGAGAATACGGGCCCAGAATGTAGCAAAAATATATTTTGATGTTTTGAAACTGAAAATTGTGTAATGATTAAGAATGTTTAACTTAAAAGTTGTATGCAGTTTTTCGCAATTTATTCAACAAAGAAGACACATTGTAAGCTTTATAGCGAACGATTTGCATTGCAAAATGTTCAAGATCACCGAGTAGGCGAGTAATAGAATTCACCATGCTGGATTCACTCGTCAGCTGGTTATTAATCCTACTTACACAGAGTACGAAATTGTTGGTTTGAAGTTATTTTGTCGACACGGCACTTTGCATTGTTGATTGCATTTACTAATTGACGATGGAGCTTGTAAAATAACCTTGTACAGGTACGCCTTATGCTCGTCAGGCATGCAAATTGGTAAGTCTGAAATTTTCAAATATTTATATACTTTTTTCCATTTCGAAATTAGTATAGTAATTATTTTAAAAAAACATTGAAGAGAATTGAAATTGTTTCAAAATTAATAGTGAAAATTGAATATTTAACTTTCAAACTCAAAGTATAAATGAATAATTTATATACATATATATATATATTATATATGTATATGTATGGATGTATGTATATACCAGGTTCATCGAATTCGTTGTTCAGCGAATGAAATGCCAAAGGCATGCAAGTTAAATTGAACATTTGAAGAAAACACTTTTTGTTGCATCCGGACTGTGTGTATTTGGCGGTGTTGTTACAATCGAATTGACTCCATCTGAAACAAAACTCGCACAAAAGGGGATTTTCATATTTAGTTTAGTTTCCGCGAGCTGATTTTATTTTCAGTCTACCAAAGTTGAAACCATCGTCTTAAGTCATAAAGCCTAAAATTTAAAGCTACGGTTAAGTTATATACAAATTTACTACTATTAATCAATCAGTGATGTCAAGAGTGGATGATTTTCACAAAAGTGTGCAACTGGGTACATTCTGTACACTAAACATTGTACCCAGCGCACGTTGTATTTTTGACCTACCCACGTTATTTGGGGGGGGGGACGTTGAACCGATATTGTGAATTTTAGCTAAAGTCGCTTCGATTATATTTTAACTCCAATGTTTACTATGTAGCTTAAGTGGTGACTACCCTCCCAAATCAGAGGGGGGTCGAGCAAAAATGCAACGCGTGCTGGTACACTTTGTGCCATACACTACCGCATCAGTTGCACACTCTTCTGCAAGTGGACATCATCCACTCCTGGTCATATGAACAGTTTCTGTCCAATATTTGAGGTTCAACCCAAGTTTACAATAATCTAAAGTTGGCAAGAATGTTCTACTGGGAGAGTTCGTTGAAGTCAAGTAACAGCGGAAGCCGAAACCGCTCAGTTGAAAAATATGAATTCTTGTGCGTGAAAGATAAATATAGTAAATTGAACAATTTACTTGAGTAAATTTAACTTTTGACTAACAATTGAAACACGATTGTGGTGTCCAAGTAGTAAATAAATTGCATTTGCAGTGAACGAAAGTGTCGTTGATGCGTCATGTAGGTCGCCTCCGAACGCAACGTCAGGTATGTAAAGGCTCATACCGTCCAAAAGTAAGTCAGTCAATGTTGTTATAAAATCACTCGAGTTCAATCGAAATTGGTATGACGTTTCTGTAAACAAAAAGATATTAAGTGGCTGTCTTTCTGGTCACTTGATCCAGTTAGCTTTATCGCAAAATAAAGCACATTCTTTTACGAGGCTGTGACTATAAATAGCTTCACAATTGAGAAACCGAATGAGATAAAAAAACGGAAAATATTCATGTGAGAAAGGGATAAGCGAGACACTTTTGAGTTTTGTTGATCAGCAAGTTTTGCTAACCTCCAGCGTACACAGATCCAGTTTGAAGTGGTCCTGGCACTTTTATACAGTAACCCATCGGTAGAAAAGCGTGTGACACGTTCAGTTCAACGCAAGAGTTACGATAAAAGTGTAAACCTGAAATAAACATTTAAAAAGATAGAATGCTTTGAAAACACTATCGCTAACTGATGATAGGTGCTATATGCATTTGAGAATATGCGCCTATGCGTGAACCCTAATGCATAACCTTAACAATAATCGCAAGCCTAAACGTTCCAAGTACCGTAATCGCCAATTCTACTATATCCCAGTGCGCAGGTTACAATTTTTTAACTGAGCCAAATTATTTTAAGATTTAATACCCTGCAACCTGATTGGCTGACGCAAAACTCTTCATTCAAATTGACCGTCTTGTGCTGGTTTTGGAATTATCTGGTTTCTCTATGTCAGGCAATTTTGTTTCGATCGTTTTAAAAAAGTTTAGCATAAACCTAAACCTTATGCTTACTCACCAACTTGGGTAGCTTGCAAAATATCTTCACACTTAATCAACACCGATTCAATCAGTTGTTTAAATGTAATATTACGCGTCTAAAATATTAAAAATTATAAGATGCCGATAGTAAAATATAGAATACTAATAGATGTAGGTGAATTTACTCAAAATTAAAGTCTGTCGTTGTTAGGTATGAATGTGGACTACAAACATGAAGATACTGACGAAAAATCGTTTAAACTTATCTGCTAAATCATACTCAGCTATTTTCTTCCAAAGCTTTTCAGCAGCAGTTAATAAGATGGAACTATTTCTAAAAGTAAGCACCAATGTAACGAACAGGGGCGGAGCAGTATTATCAGCATATTCTAAAGCCTAAACGTAAGCAGTCTTAGTCTAAGCCTATGCGTAAGAATGAGCATATTCCTAAGCCTACGCCTAAGCGTAAGAATGAGCATATTTCTAAGCCTAAGTCTAAGCGCCTAAGCCTATGCCAAGCAAAAAAAAAGTCTAAATCTTAAGCTTACTCTTTTCTAGGACCACAGAAAAACGCTCCGCCCCTGATCTTTACACGAGCCAAAGTAAGGAAGGAATACCGTTCAACTGCCTCGTAAATTGTGAAACCGTGTGCGTAAGACCATGCAGTTGTCCCATGTCAAAAAATTCTGGTGCAAACGGTTTTAGAGTCGAAATCATTTCCGCGCACACTCACATTAAAGTTCTACAGACAGTTAATTATGCCACGTCCTCGTTATCTTGCGCCCGCCTTGTGGAAAATAAAGCGGTTCAAAATTAGTGATAAAAAATTATACATTTTGATTCTTATCAATTTTGAGTTTGTTAAATTTGCTCTATAAAAACAGTGGTAAAAGTGAAAGTTTTCATTTTCCACAAGGTAGGCGCAAGATAAAACGAGGACAACTCATAACCGCCTAGGCAGGGGTCAAAATTCGTCTTTAAAGGGTTGAACCCTAATTCCCTGGGTTATCGACTCGTACATACTTGTAACAGTTGATGGGTAGCTCGACTGCGTCCATTTATCATATCGGTAACATTTTGAATAGTTTCGTTATCATAATCAAGCATGTATGGCTTCACTTGAGGCGGCATTAATGCGAGTGACAAAAAATTAGCATAATCAGCAGTTTGAAACGACTTTGGCAATGCGCCAAGTTTACTGTAAACAAACTTCTGATGTGGACAAAAAAATGCGTCCGGTTGCGTCATTTCTGAATGTGCTTCTAGTAAAAATGACGTCGCTGGCGTTTGTCTGACAAACGAAAATATGACCTGAAACGGTTTTTTGAAACTAAATCCACAATCTCATGCGTATACAAGGCAGGGTGGTTTTTGGGAAAATTAAACCGACAGGAAACAACGGGTTTTTCCGTTTTTTTTCTTTGAAAAACGGAAAAATTGAATGTTACCGGGTGATTAAAATCAAATGACTATTTTATTAAGTATCAACATTTTTTGCAATACATGCTGCATCAAAGAGAAACAGCGAAATCACAAATACATATAGCGATTATATTTGTTGCCTTATATACAGGTAACTACTTGAATGCTAAGAAGACATAGCATAGGGCCAATCATTGCACTCCACGAATCAATTTGTGGAACTCGATGTGAGGGGCACTAACCCTTTCACTCATAGAGTATGCTATGAGCAACTAAATACAATAATGTACGAGCAATACACACACTGTGAGCATTGTTTAACATTTATAACATATATGCGCAGTGCAAAATCTCCGAAAGACGTGACAGCCTACTCGGGCTGGAGCATCAAGCTCCTATAGCTCAGTGGTCATCGCAAACGCCTCCCACCCGTGAGACTGGGGTTCGAATCTTACGTTGATAATACACTTCATATGAAATTGAAAATATTCATGTGATAACGGGTTAAAAGTTGAAAATTGGCTTCAAGCACTTCCAGAGGGCTTGCGTTTCAGCCCGAGCGTACAAAACAACGGGAACATAAATGTTTGTATTCTTGAAACTGTGCAGTTATCATTTGAGCGGACTGCACTCGGTACGACCGACCCTGTCAGAGTAAAACAAGCATTCCTTGCACAAAAACACCAAGGGTTTAGCTTGTAATACATTTCAGGAGGGTACTGATACGAATCCAAGCTGAGTAGGCTAAAAGCCTGTAAACATGCGTTTTCTTTGTCTTTCCAAAAAGCTAGGAAGGGTTGTCTCCTGCTGTTGCTTTCACTGGCGGATCCAAGTCGGAGGCCACTCCGGTCCAGGCCCTTCAACAGGGATCAAAACCAGGATTTTGTATTAAGGTTTAGCACTAAAATGGCGTTTGGCTTCTGGCTCACGAGTGCTTGTACAGCCTGAAGCTCGGGCCCGTAGCCAAGGGGGAGCCGGCCAGGGGGGGCTCATTCCCCTGGAAAAATTTCAGTCCCCCCTAGAACATTTTCAACCTTGCATGTAAGTCATTGCAAACCTATAAATGCCCCTCCTGAAAATTTTTACCCTCCCCTAGCACGATAAGCTGGCTACGAGCCTGGCTTTAGTCATTTCAGACATAAATTTATAAACTTTTTAAGACTATTAATGTCTGAAATTGCAAGAACCATTTAGTGTTGAAAATTTAAGAAAGTAAAAGTCTTGAAATTTCAAGATAATTTTTTTGAGTGTCTGTACCCATGCGACACTTACCATAGCCATGCCATAAAATGTAATGCAAACTGCAGCTGCAAACACAATGCCGTATAATGCAGTAAACGCAAATCGCTGCGGTCGGGTTATTTCTGCAATTCCATGAATTGTTGTTTTTTCACTAAATTCAAACAGAGGTGTTCTCGTTGCATTTTTGTCATTTTTCTCTGGTTCAACGGTTATCGAAACGCTATTAGGTTTGCTGATATGAGGTAGTGCCAAATTGGGTGGATAAATCATTTATATTACATTAAATTTTGCCTGAAATTATAATATTTAAAGTCGTCTGCGTGGCTCACGTCATCTCTGCGCGTTATCATTGGCTCCGCTTTCGCTAAAGTTTGGTCTTAGAAAACGTATTTCTTGAAAGACCTGTTGCCAGTACAAGATGTAGGGGTTAAAACAATCTGGTAAGGTGCATTTGGATGATTCCTTCAGCTCCCCTCTTTCCAACATCTAACAATGGGCCCAATTCTAAACTGTGTGTAGCCGCTATGCCTTTGAATTTGCAAGACGTGATACACTGCAAAAATAATGAGTCAAATTGACTTTCTCCGAAATACGCTATTCCTGACTGACTATACAAATTGAATAAAAACTCGACTCCGCTAGAGTCTAATTCGACTCACTGAGTCGCACGTTCGTCTCTGGCGGAGTCGAAATTGGCTCCGTTTTTGTAGTCCCATAGAGCCTGTTTCGGAAAGACACAATTTGACTAACCATTTTTTGCAGTGTACACAGTACATCAGGTTTCAAATTCTGGTCGCAACCCGAACAAATAAATTGCTTAAAATATGACAAATTTCAAAGGATACCAGTCCATAGTTTCAAATTTTCTCATGCCACAGGGAAACGGTTTAAAGGAACTGGGACCCTACTGTCAATGACTGATACTACTTTATTTATGTTTACCGGCACGTGAATGAGTACCATTTAGTGATGTATATAACCGGAATGCAAATCAACTATAATCAATTAGTCCTAATTGCTATAGAAACATATCAACATGACTGCGTAGAACAAAGGTTGGCTATCGTGAAAAACATGTGACATAAGCGACCAGACAGATATTTTCCAAAAGTTACTGAAATAAATTTGTCTATAAATAAATGTTGCCAGTGGTAGAATCACGGAATGGTCATCCATAGGTAAAGTCCGCAACAGAAATTGAAACCTAATTTTTTTTGTTGAAGTACTAAAATTGCGTTTGGCTTCTTAAAACTCGCTGCGCGTGCGTGCGATCTGACTATTATATGTTATGCAGATCCCAAGTTGTAATATTCTGAATCTGCCACGGATGCGTTTATATAAATGTTATATCCAAAAAAAACTTCTTTGTCTCTTGTTCATTTCCACACATGAGGTCAGGACTATTTGACAAGTCAGCTAAGCATAAAGCGTTGACTATTTTTTGGGCCCATGTACAGAACAGGGCCGGATCGTTTTTCGGAGGGGCTAAAATAGAGTCAGTTTAACGTTTAGACTAATTTTTTGCTTAGGCTTAGGCTTAGGAATAGGCTCATCCTTACGCTTAGGCATAGGCTTGGCTTAGGCTTAGAATTAGGAATACGCTTATACTACTGTTCCGGCCCTGTTATATACATGCGCCATTTTTGTGCATAGGCTTAGGGCGGCGCTATGCTTTACATGATGTGCGGCGCCGTCCGTCACCCGAACGACCCTGTCCGTCACCGTACGTACGATACCGTATGGCGACGGACAGGATAGGTCATCCTCGTTATAATGTTTATGCAAATGTAAAAAGATTGCACCCCGTTTTCGGAGACACACCTCTTTAATAGCCACTTTGTGCAATATTTGACGTGTCCTCAGATCATTTGAGAACCATGGAAACACACAAATCTCCCTAAAAAGGCATTTTAATAATTTGTCACATTTGTCACAACATTCAGTGTACAGTGTTTACTTTTTATATTTGATATTTGTGTATGTTTCTATTTTGTTTCGAATTCTTCAAATATTGTGTGATTACTGTCCCGACACCCTTTGTACAGACTCCGGGCAAATTGTACTGATGGAACACACTCTTTGCATTGTACCTAATTTCATGTTTTGCAGTACTGTTTAGTACCACAGTCAAACAAAGAGACTGGACAATTTTTTACATCCGATAAGCCATGCGGATGATCCATGACGGATAGCATCGTACGGGTGACGGACGGCACGACAAGTATAGCGCAACCCTTTAGCACAGGACTTGGAATATGCATATTGTTACGCTGAGGTTTAGATTTATGCTTAAGAATATATCACTTGGTAATCAAGCAGAACATGCAATTTGGGCGTACTGATAAAACTGAAAACGAAGTAGGAAATGATTTGCAACGCTGAATTATTGCTATGTTCTTATTATTTTTGCAAATTTTTCCTATACATATTTCTCAATTCAGAAAATTTTAATTTCAAAGTACAGTATCATATGATATTCAACTGGACAATTTAGCTATGTTATACAGGTATGCAGACACTTGGAAACAAACCATGTGACATTCGCAGACAATATGTAGAATATCATATGATAATGCAGTAGAAACAGTGACTGTCAGATCAGGATAGCAGACAACTCAAATTTTTTGTGTTTGACATCGGATTAATGTGCAGACGATATGTTAACCGCTATGGTAAAAGGTACAAAACATGTTTCGGTCAAATTGAATTATAACATGCATCCCGCATAAACCTACGCCTACAAGTCCGCGAGCCCATGAATAGCACAGAGCCGAGTCATTTTCCGGAGGGGCTGTAACAGAGTCAGTTTAAGCTTTAGACTAAATTTTTTTGCTTAGGCTTAGGCTTACGCTTAGGCTTAGGCTTACGCTTAGGCTTAGGCGTAGGCTTAGGAATATGCTTATACTACTGTTCCAGCCCTGTTCTAAATATGGGCCTGTCTGCGCCCTTTAAGCTTTATAATCTTGATTTCGTGGGAAAGTGTACCTCTGTATGACGAAATAAACAAGAAAGTGATGGGAATGTTTAAGGATTAAATCGTGTCAAAAACTATCGCGAATGTGTAGGATTACGGTCCAAATGGACTCGTTTAACCACAATCGCTACATTCTGGATGATGGGGGTAGGAATTCTGCTTATGGTCAAAAATTGCTATAGCATAATTATGATGATAACTGATTAATGAATTGAGCGAACTTTTAATGTTTTATGAACAATTAATAAAGTTATACAAAAAATCTAACGTTGAATAAATGTTATTCCAAGAAATAGACCATATCAGGGGCAGAATGTTTTCATTCAGGAGCACGAGACTACAATAGAGTAAGTTTAAGTTTTAAACTAATCTTTTTGTTCCGGCTAACGCTTAGGAATATGCTTATACTACTGTAACGTCAATTAAAATAATCCTAAAGTTTCAAAAAGATGTGTAAATTTTTTTAATCGCACATATCTTTAGTTTGCTTGTTTGAAAACCTATTACTAGACGGTTATATATAATGATTATTTCATATATATATATATTATTCAAAGTTTGGCCGCCTGACGACAAAAAGGCCAACTTCTTCAAACGTCTTGGTCCTTCTTCAAAACATCGCGGCCCTCTGCTCCATGCCCAAGCATCCTTTGGACCGAAATGACAAATTTATTTTTTAGAATGAGGTGAATGTCCTTCTTCGCCTGTATCTTCACCACAATGCTCTGTCATATACGTTTCTATTTGTTTACCTGAAATGACAAAAAATAATTCGTTTAAACAATAAATCTCTAACGCATAGATGGGTTTGCTTACGCTTAGGAATCGTGTCCAATGTAAAGAACAGGGGCGAAACAGTATTACAAGCATATTCAAAAGCCTAAGCCTAAGACAAGCAACAAAAATTAGTTTAAAGCTTAAGCTTATTCTATTTTAGTCATACAGAAAGACGTTCCGCCCTGGATCTTTACATGGCCCGGAATTGTGTCAAAATAAACCGCTGCTTTAAACACTTTTCCAGTTACGGATATCCTTCAAAACGTTTTTCGTACATGGAAAAACTCTAAAATGAATAGCTACTGTAGCATGACAGTAGCTAAAGTCAAGCCCTTTCACACGGCATGATTTTGCAACGAGAACTTGCAGCTGCAACTTGCACATTGTAAGTTTTTGCAGCGAGAAATTGCAGTTGAAATTTATAGGTGCACGTTTTGTTCGAAAATCCGTTACAAAACTTGTTGAGCTGCAAGATTCACCTGCGAGTTATCGTTGCAAAAACTTGTACGCGTGCATAGGGCTTAAATGCTTTTATGCGGTTGTCAAAATGAAGTTTGGCATTGAAAACGCTTTTTGCACGACAACGAGGGGGCATTTTCGCGCTCCCTCCAAACCGTTTTGGAACTTTTCAAATTTTGTCATAATTTAGGCTTCAGATGAAGCTTAAATTTTACGCTTAGGTTTAGGCCAGGATTAAGCGTAGCGTAAAGGCTTAGGCTTAAACTTGTACGGAAAGATGACTCAAAATCGTACAAGAGGTTGTAACTTACCTTGACCTGAGCATGCGAACCCATAATACGTTACCCGGTAGTCAGTGACGTCTTGATAAAATAAATCTGGTCGTTGAAGTCGATTTTCTCCGTTCAATATACAAAACGCTTCATCGTAATAATACATTACTGATTTGCATGGCTCACTCAGGCTTGAAAGTAGCTGAACTTGCGTTGAATTCAACTGCAGTTCAGTTGTGCGAAAATTGTTTAAATGCGATGCAGCGCATAAACATTTGCATTGTTTTAGTGTTATTGTTGTTTGTAGGGCGACTGCTGAACCACGTAAAAGATATTCGGCAACTTCATGATAACACATATCCGACGGTTGCGCAGTTGGATGCGGTACAGACGCTTAATTGCAACAAAATTGCATGATTTTTTCCGGAGCGATGGCCGTATGGATAACGCGGTTGACTTTCAAGCCAGAGACTGTCGATTTGAGGTTAGTTTTTAATTTTTGTCTTGGAAATAACTTTTCATACGAGAATCGTTAGCCAAGTTAGCGTTTAGATTAAAATGCTCTTTTAGCAGCCGTATATTTTGTACAAAATTCAAACTGAAATATTGTTGTCAATGTCCTGGTCCATGAATTTTAACCTGGTGCCTTCACAAAATCTATTTTTGAAAATAATTCAGTCTTTACTTGCCAAAAAATACACCCCTGAGACTGTCGTTTTTATATTTTATTGAAAATTAAACTAAATTTAACGAAACAAAAGAATTTGAAAACACTTACTTGTTTCTGGTATTTTGTCGACAAATTCGCACACGTTTTCGATGAATGACGTAATTTCTCGTTCTAAAATTACAAAAAATAAACAATTAACGAAAACTAAGTTTCAAAACTTATTAAGGTTGCGCTGCTATACGTCTGTTACCCGCACAGTACCGTATGGCGCCGTCTGTAACCCGTACGGCGCCGTCCGTAACGAATGGTGATAGCCGGTGACGGACGGTGCCATACGGGTGACGCACGGTGACGGACGGCGCCGAACGCCAAGTATAGCGCAACCCTTCAAATTAAAATGAGTTCGTTTCTTTTGAAATCATAAGCCTTCTTCAAGGACATGGTACGCGCTCCATGACGGCGGAAGCCCTTCCTAAACCGCCCATTTGAACCGCTGTCACTGGGAGCTGCCATCTTTGAAAACTAAATTTCTTTTCGTGGACCATAAAGTTATAGAGCTGTGAAACACATTTTAATGCGGGCCCCTCGGACCTGATTGGGATTTTATTGCAGGCCTACCTGATTCGAGGCACGACTATCCTAGCGCCTCGCTGTATGCGATGCGGCTCACTGCTGTCCAGCCGGCGTCACAAATACATGCAATTTGTCTACGGTGGGGCTGTGTGCCAAATTCCGCTGAATGAAATTAATATTGTGCAATAACAAAAGCAATAGTCTTGCCAAGGCCGAGCAATATAACGCGCATGTATCGGCCGTTGTGAAACGCAGTAAAATTTACGTTCGAGTGGCGCTCAGCGACGGTGAGCGGCGCCGACCGACGGTGAGCGGCGCCAACCGACGGTGAGCGGCGCCGACCGACGGTGAGCGGCGCCGACCGACGGTGAGCGGCGCCCACCGACGGTGAGCCCGACCGACGGTGAGCGGCGCCAACGGACGGTGAGCGGCGCCGACCGACGGTGAGCGGCGCCGACCGACGGTGAGCGGCGCCGACCGACGGTGAGCGGCGCCGACCGACGGTGAGCGGCGCCAACCGACGGTGAGCGGCGCCGACCGACGGTGAGCGGCGCCGACCGACGGTGAGCTGCGCCGACCGACGGTGAGCGGCGCCAACCGACGGTGAGCGGCGCCGACCGACGGTGAGCGGCGCCGACCGACGGTGAGCGGCGCCGACCGACGGTGAGCGGCGCCGACCGACGGTGAGCGGCGCCAACCGACGGTGAGCGGCGCCGACCGACGGTGAGCGGCGCCGACCGACGGTGAGCGGCGCCGACCGACGGTGAGCGGCGCCGACCGACGGTGAGCGGCGCCGACCGACGGTGAGCGGCGCCAACCGACGGTGAGCGGCGCCGACCGACGGTGAGCGGCGCCGACCGACGGTGAGCGGCGCCGACCGACGGTGAGCGGCGCCAACCGACGGTGAGCGGCGCCGACCGACGGTGAGCGGCGCCGACCGACGGTGAGCGGCGCCGACCGACGGTGAGCGGCGCCAACGGACGGTGAGCGGCGCCGACCGACGGTGAGCGGCGCCGACCGACGTAGGGCGGCGCCCGACGACGGTGAGCGGCGCCAACCGACGGTGTGCGGCGCCGACCGACGGTGAGCGGCGCCGACCGACGGTGAGCGGCGCCAACGGACGGTGAGCGGCGCCGACCGACGGTGTGCGGCGCCGCCCGACGGTGAGCGGCGCCGCCCGACGGTGAGCGGCGCCAACCGACGGTGAGCGGCGCCGACCGACGGTGAGCGGCGCCGATTGACGGTGAGCGGCGCCGACCGACGGTGAGCGGCGCCGACCGACGGTGAGCGGCGCCGAGCGACGGTGAGCGGCGCAGAGCGACGGTGAGCGGCGCCGAGCGACGGTGAGCGGCGCAGAGCGACGGTGAGCGGCGCCGAGCGACGGTGAGCGGCGCAGAGCGACGGTGAGCGGCACCGACCGACGGTGAGCGGCATCATAAGGTATGGCGCAAGCGTTACGATTGCGCCATACTTTCTTTGTCTTCCGTCGATGTACGTCGCCGCCCGTTGCCGTACGGCATAGTACGTGAATTACTCACGTGCAGTACCGTGCCGTGACGCGCGGCGACGGGCGGCGACGAGTGGTGATGCGCGACAAGTATAGCGACGCCTTTATTGTAATAATTTTTGTCCAATGTTAGTCAAAATTTACCCGTTCTATGGCAAGTGAAATCATGGTAAGAAACTGGTTCGTTATCAGCGAGTTCTACCAGCGGATGCGATTGATTCGATTTATCCTGGTGGCTGAGAACACAGTCGTTACGATCCGGATAATACATTACCGCCCGACATTGTCGATTGTGCAAACCGGATAGCCAGCTTCGTGCGCAAATACACTGTAAACAATAGTCACACTGTAGTGGCAGTGTTGCGTTTGCAAAATTTGCAATCAATTGCAATTCTAAGACTGCAACTAAAGCGATATTTTGTAGAAATTTGTCGTTTCGGAATTATTTTTGATTTAAAAATGAAAGAATTCAGACATTGAACACATGGCTTAATTAAATTTATCTTTTATTAATAAAGTAAAATTTGATTTCATTCTTATCGCAGCATTAATCTAAGTCACTTGTCTTACCTGACATTCGGCAAGTGTCATACCACGTTCGATAGCAAATCCTGCACCCAGAAGTACTTGCTGTTCAAAATTCGTATAGCATTTTTGAATCCACAAATCTGAAACAAAAAAGCATTTTTAAGAGAAAGTTTAAGATAAAAAGTTAAAAATTGAAAACATTATATTTTGTCATTTTTCCTAACTTGGCCTTTTCAACCGCGAACACTTCGAATTCGTACTTTAGCAGAATGAATTGAAAACCAAGCTTAATGAATTTTTTCTATAAATATGATCAAAAGTTTATGCGATTTTATGCTTAAATTGCGCTGGACAAGCGACCATTAGAATTTTGCCAAAATGATATTTTCTGTAAACGCTTCTTGCTTTCTTATCTTTTTGAAAAAGTGTACAATTTAAACTTTGACATCAAGATAATCAGGTCAAATCTATACATCTATTGTGCGTAAGATTTTTCATTGATAAGAAATTTTTTAGCTAAACTGAAAAACCTGAAAAACGCGATAAAGTAGCTGACGTCAATCTTGAAATTTTAAAACCATTTGAAAACTGTACTTAAAAATTGGCGTTGCAAGTCTTCACACAGTGGACACAAAATAAAGTGGATGACGCATAAATGTTCGGATAACAAATGCACAACAGACTGGGACAGCAACGCTACAGAGCCGGTCCATACGCGTATCCGCTATTTTTTCCCAAATCAAAACGTCCCTACACGCATATAAACTAATGTGGTATGGGCACGAATTTAGCAATTGATAAAATCACAGCCAATTTTTCAATTTTAAACAAATTTGAATTTTTGAAAAATTATTAACAAATTTGAATTTTTGAAAAATTATTAACAAATTTGAATTTTTGAAAAATTATTAACAAATTTGAATTTTTGAAAAATTATTAACAAATTTGAATTTTTGAAAAATTATTAACAAATTTGAATTTTTGAAAAATTTTTAACAAATTTGAATTTTTGAAAAATTATTAACAAATTTGAATTTTTGAAAAATTATTTGACAGTCTCACTATTCACTCACTAAACTGAGCTTCTTGTGAAACGTTTGCAACAGATGTTGATCGAGTAACACTGGTTGAACGATTACTTGAAGCCACAGTTGAAATCGATGGTCGAGTTCGTCGAGAAGATTGTGATGTTTGAGATGTCCGTGAAATTGCAGCGTTTCGAAATCGAGCTGTCGCTGGTGAAGACCGTGGTGATTGGCGAAATCTTGCTGATTGCACTGTTCTTTGGGTAGTTGTTGTAGGGACATTTTCAACTCGATGGCCTGAAACTTTGAATTATTTTAATTCAATTAAATGTTTAACACAAAGTATTTACATATTCTTTTAAATTTTTAATACAAATATTTCTTAAAATAAGTGAAATGTGTTATATAATCCACGCAAATTTTTGCAAAATGCCATTTCTCTCGATATTGTGTTACACTTTGCGAGCATGGGCTTAGACTTTTGCTTAGACTTAAACAGTTGAACATTTTTAGTCGTATTTAAACGCTTAAAATGAGCCGTTCACAATAATTTTGTCAACAATGCCATAAGAATGCCTTTAAAACAAAAAACCATTTTCCTTAATTATTTTTCGTGAAACTTTATTAAGCTTTGACACTACAAGTTCACAAATTAAGTGTATTGTTGACACTCCGGAGCAGTAATACCGAACTTAAATTAATGCCACTGCCAAAATGGTACCTCAGACGAGCCAGTAGCCAAGAGCGAGGCAGGGAAGGCTGAATACCGCTGAAAATTTTTTGGCCCCTCAAGAAAATTTTCAACCTTCCTTGTAACCTTGCCAGTCAATGAAAACCCTTGTATGCCCCTCCTGAAACATTTTTTGCCCTCCCCCCGTAGCAAGATGAGCTGGTTACGAGCCTGTCTAGCGGGCTATCAAATCACACGGTTGCTGCAACAACTTGCACGTTTGCATGAGATTCATTCCGCACAGACACTTGACGCATTACATATCACTGGTGTAGCTTAATAGCACTTAATATTTTACGACTAAACCTTGTGAAAGTACATTATTTTCAACTGAAATTTCAGACAACATACCCCTATTCCGATCATTTTAAGTACCGGCGGAAGCACCACACAACACCCCCCACCCAATTGGCCGGGTAACCCTTGGGGGTCATATCTTGGCAGAGTAATTTTTTTCTTGGACCACGAAGTTATTGATGCGTGAAACTTTTATTGGGGTCCCTTCAGACCAGAGCCCGTATTCTAAAACGTGTGTAGTACCTATTACCAGTTTGTGATAGGTCTTGTAACTTTCGAACCAGGGAATGATGAAGTTTGAAATTGAGCATATTGATTGCATTCGAATTATTCTACTTGTGTGCAAACTTTGAGATCTGCAATGGCAGCAGTTCGTTAGTATGAAATCCTATGACTAACTGGTGATAGGTGCTATATGCATTTAAGAATATGAACCCTGGTTAGAAAGGCCGACTATTCTAATGCCGAACGAGTGACACACACCTTACAAGCGCAGATATATCACCAAAAGCGTACCTTGTTCACACCGAATACATGTCAGTTGAATCAGGCCACGTTTTGACGAATTTCGAACTCGTTTCAACGGTTGATCCTGACGGGATTTACATGATCCTTTGAAATAAGAAAAATAACACATCTTGGTCGCTGTATCAAAAACAGCCCCGCGGCAAAACTCTTTGATGTAACATTTTCGGGCACAGTCGGGCATATCGAGTGCCACTCGCCTGCTGTAATAGTCACCAGCGTCTTTTTGAGCTTCACTGATCGATTCAACTTTGAATTCAACGTAACCTTTGCAAACTGAAATTAGGTAAATATTAAGTGTAAATGGTTCATAGCTGGAACAGCATATGTTACTTTAAGGGAAGTCCAGGTTTTTGGTGGGTCCATAAAAGAGTAGGTTTAGATTCTAGATTATATTTTTCATCTAAACGTACTCTTTTATAGACCCAGCAGAAACGTGGACGCCCCTTAAAGTAACATGGGTCATTTTTGCAGTACCTAATCGTGGTTGAATTTTGACCAAATCAACTTCAACTTGAGAAATAATTTGCTATGAGTCGCGATGCTTAGAGCGACGTCGCAAGTCGCTTGAGTACAGATTTTTTGACATTTAAAGAATTCTATTGTAGCAAAATTTTCTTTACCCGAAATTGAAAGTTTTAGACTATAATGTTTTTGCTTAGCCTTACGGACAGGCTCAGACTTAGGTTTAGGCTTAGGTGCAAGCTCATTTTTACGCGTTGGCTTATAGGCATAGGCTTAGACTTAGGTGCAAGCTCATTCTTACGCTTAGGCTTATAGGCTTAGGCTTAGGTTTAGGCTTAGTAATATGTCTATATTATTGTTACGGGCCCTGTACATTAGATTGGCTGTGAAATCTGTCAAAAATAAACCTCACCGAAGCCAAGTTGAGCGGCGCTAACACGAAGCCAAATTAATAGTATGCCTGCAAGTATCATATTGTATAGTACTCAATCATCGATTTATGAACGAATCCATATTTAGAAATGAAAACTTTAATTGTTTTAATTTGATAAAATTTAAAAATTATTTAAAATACAAAGTAATTTGCGTAGAATTCTGCTAAAACTACAACGATTCGTTGTTTCACAGTTACAAAAATGCAAATGTTTCGCAAAAAATTTTCAAATTATTTTTCGTTATAAACTCAGTGAAAGCTTAAGCGTTTAGACTAATTCTTTTGCTTAGCATTAGGCTTAGTCTTAGGCTTAGGTATATGCTCATTCTTACATTTAGGCTTAGGCTTAGGCTTAGTCTTAGGCTTAGGTATATGCTCATTCTTACATTTAGGCTTAGGCTTAGGTTTAGGGTTATGAATATGCTTACACTACTGTTCCGGTCGTGTTCTATACATTGGCTTAAACTCACAACCGTTATATACAATGCATATTTTGAACGTTTCGCTAAAATCTTTACAATAATCAATAGACACAGATTGCAGAACTGAGTCTGCTGAACAGTGCCATACAAGTTTGCAGTCCGAAAGTTCGTTCTCAGGTTATCATTAAATAGAAGCTGATTTGAGACTAAATTTCGTGGTATAATTGTCTCTGGGTGATGCAGAACATTAGTCTTTAAGCCCCAGAGTTTCGGTGTCCTGCAGGGGATAAGCCACTGCGATTACGGTTTTTTCAGTTTTATCACCCCCATGTTGTGTTGCCCAGAAACAGTTGGATATTAAAACTTTTTGTATATTTGAGGTTCTCATGACGTACACTGATCATTCCACGCCTAAATTTGAATTTTTGAAAAATTCCGTTTTTAAGATCCCGAAGCGTACTGCCCAAAATATGTCTGTAGCCGGAGATCCGATCGCTACCTGTGTCTTATTCGTTTCATTTCTATATAAATTAAAATTATTCAACCTCAAAATTGACGAAAAAAAAGTGAAACGAATAAAAAGTTAATAAATGAGATTAAAGTAGAAACTAAACATTAATCGAGATCAAGGTTAACGATACATGCATATAATCAAAGTTAACTTTGATTTTTGAGACAAAAATTATCATCTTAAAAAATTGATTTGAACTTAAACGGCGCTGGGAAGTAAACCGGATTCCATTTCGCCAATTTATAATTTGATATTTTAATTTTTGAAACCGTTTGAAAATAATTATTTTTGACCTTTATGAAGCAGTGAATTAATTATGAAGCCTGTAAAATTAAGCTGTTGTAAGCATTCTGTCAGAAATCTAGAGGTATACTTATATATTATTATATATCTTTGTATTTCATCCGAGTATACACTCCTGAATACTATGTCGTATAAAAACTAATAATAAGAACATAATACGATTACATCACAACCTACAAATATAAATTAGGCATTGCGAATGTTTATCATTTCTGGTTAAAGATTTGAATTTAAGGGCCATTAGTTGCCAACGCTGACAAATGGCAGTGGAGCAGGCTACACAACTGGAGGTCTCCTTCTGGCTTCAAAAGTTGAATCTCGCCTCCGCCTCTGGTCCCGTATCAATTTTTCCGGTAGACTCCTGTAAAATTTCGATGGCGAAATTTTTCTGTATTTTTATAAATGTTTTACATTTTCAGTAAGTTTATTTTTAAATCTTTGACAGTTTTAATGCTTTAAAAATATTGAATTCTTAAATAAGGACAGTTTGCGAACGGTTTTTTTGATAATTTGCAAATTATTTTCAAAATTTTCAAATTCAACATTTTTCATTCCTCAATTCTGGTTCACATCTCTGGCTCAGCGTTGAGGTTTTTTACGTCGTTTTGAACCCTTGTGCCCACCGCCCAGCGTATATATTTACAATAGTGTCACCTTAGTTGCAATAAATTCGATAAAACAACGCATTTTGCCAAGCGTTTTCAAACACACTTGATGATCAGATAAAATAAAAACAAAACAATTAAGTAAATAAATGACAAAAAAGATAATAAATAAGAAACAAGAAAAATCTCAATTGAAAACATCCGAAAAAAGAATGAAAACAGAATTTATACAGAAATGATTTTTCACGGAAATGTACACTTACCATCGCTTTGAAAACAAACTTGATATTACAATAGAAAAATACTAGTGTTGTGGTCTAGGTTGTGTGTTCATAGTTTGTACAGGTAGGGCGCGATGCGCGAAAAATGTAAACTTTTCCACATTTTCTTATCTCTTTTTTTTCATTTTTTTTCATTCTTTTAATTTATTATTTTAAAAACTGTTTTTTTCTGTTTCAATTTAATTTTGAAAACAAATAATTTTTTCATATTATTCTATTTTTAATTACAAGGTTTTCAAGGTTATTTGAAAATTACTAAGCGGTGTATAGAGCAGGTAAGGCCAGCGGTACGTATGTTAGGCTTTAGGATTTAGCTTAGGCTTAGGCTATGGTATAAGCTCATTCTTACGCTTAGGCTTAGGCTTTAGCTTAGACTTAGGCTAAGGTATAAGCTCATTCTTACGCTTAGCCTTAGGCTTTAGCTTAGACTTAGGCTAAGGTATAAGCTCATTCTAACGCTTAGGCTTTGGCTTTAGCTTAGACTTAGGCTAAGGTATAAGCTCATTCTTACTCTTAGGCTTTGGCTTTAGCTTAGACTTAGGCTAAGGTATAAGCTCATTCTTACGCTTAGGCTTTGGCTTTAGCTTAGACTTAGGCTAAGGTATAAGCTCATTCTTACTCTTAGGCTTTGGCTTTAGCTTAGACTTAGGCTAAGGTATAAGCTCATTCTTACGCTTAGGCTTTGGCTTTAGCTTAGACTTAGGCCAAGGTATAAGCTCATTCTTACGCTTAGGCTTTGGCTTTAGCTTAGACTTAGGCTAAGGTATAAGCTCATTCTTACGCTTAGGCTTTGGCTTTAGCTTAGACTTAGGCTAAGGTATAAGCTCATTGTTACACTTAGGCTTAGGCTTTGGCTTAGGCTTTGGAATATGCTTACTACTGTTACAGTTATGTTCTATACAGTGGACGGTAGGCAAAACAGTTGTTTATATTTCAAAGTTGGGTTACCCTGTACAGAGTTTTTTGTGGTCATTTGATTTCATATTTAGCTGAGACGCTGATGGCGTAGGACTACAATTTAACCACCTTAATCTTATACCATGTTTCCGTTAATGTTTACTGACTTCCGTTCAGCATTTAACTGCAAATCAGTAAATAAACATGAATAATTGAAAACATTGCAACATTTGTATTTCGCTTTCTTTTATTTTATTTAATAAAAAATGTTTTAAAATCGTTTTTCTCTGTGATTTTTTAAAAAAACATTCAAATTTCAAGGTCATTCGAGTATGATTGGCTGATTTTATTTTATATAAAACTATATTCAATTTGTCAAATAATTTAACACTAAAATTATCATGGATCGATATAAAGTTACCCAAAAATCTAAAGGATAATCATTGATTGATAATAATGCTTGTACGGCATTCCGCTACAGGAATCGTGTCAAAAAATAAAACGCTATTATGGGACGTTCAGGTTTCTGGTGGGTCCCCAAAAAATTATGTTTAGATTCTAGATTACATTTTTTGCTTAGGCTTAGGCTTTGGAATATATTTTTGCAACGCTTAGGCTTAGGCCTAGAAATGCGCTTAATCTACGGTTACGCCCCTTAAAGTAACATTGGCCCGAGCACTGAATAGTGTTTGCAACGTTCTAGAAAACTATTCTGATAGGATTCAACGATCTACGATGCTTGGTAATTGAAAATATGCTAAAATGAATTGTGATTTTGTTAGAAAAAAATACACGCAATGACAACGGCGTACATCAAGCAGTGTTCAAATCAAACTGAAATAAAATATTAAACCGAATTCAGCCGCTATTCAAAGTATCAAATTCAAAATGCAATTTCACTTTAAACCAGAACTTAGAGCCTAAGTAACTTAATTCCTGTGGATTAAGCCTTTTCATTTTGATCTTTAATAAGATAATGGCTGGATTTTGGAAATTTTACTTAAGTATTTACTTAAATTAAACTTTTACTTAAGTTTCCGGTTTAAGTAAATACTTAACTTTTTGAGCAAAAACAAATAAACACCAATTGTGAGCCATTGCACTGTAAGCAAAAAAGCCATAGCTTTGCTTTATATTAAAGAGGCACTTGGTCTGTAATAAGCGTTTAAAAACGACAAAATGGTTAAATGATTACTTAGTACGTGCTTCAACACTAAGTCGTATGGGTAAAGTTTCAGAAACCCAGCCAATATTTGTGATTTCTTGCGAAAAATTACTATGTTAGTTATCTTCCTGTGTTTTGGTTTAAAAGATCCGAATTTGTATATGGGATAGAAACAAAATTAATGTCAGGTCTTCATGTGATTTTCGACATCGTTGCAAATTTCTCTCTTTACATTCTTATCTCAAATCCGTATTTAACGGAGCGAACCTTCCGTGCGCCATAAATGGACCTAACAGAAATTTCTGGATCGGCCACTGTTTATTAAGCGCCATAAGCCCTTAAACTTATACCCCTTGCCAAAAGTTACATAATATCAGTTTAGTAGTATTTTAATAACACATAATTAGAAGCAGGTAAAACGAGTTATAGTGAAAACTGTGCTATGATATCGTGCTGCTAACGCTAACGTTGTTTCTACACAAAATTTCATAGATGTTAACATCAGGGTCGTAGGCAAGATTGCATTTCGACAGGGTGCGTTCTCTTTTTTTCTACGAGATTCTGTACCGAGCGAGGATATTTCCTTATGGCCCTTTACAGGTTGTTCAGCTGCCTGTAAATGTGCTTTATACTCGTCTGTCCAAAAATTCTAGGGACAGATATATCCTCTTTACCATGCTTTATATCCGCAGCTGGTAAAGGGTAAGCAAACTTTTTGCTATGCAACTCCTTTTAGAAACTTAACTCGCAAATATATATATATACATGTATATATACGTATGTATATGTATATATAATTTAAGCAAAATGTGAAAAATGCCTTTTAACAAGCGCGTTTCATATTAGAAAATTTTCGCTTTTCGTACGGTCGCAGTGAAAATTTTGCTGAAATTTTGCACAAAAATATTGTCGTAATTGCAAAAAAACGCCACATATCGGTAGGTTAAAGGCAGAGACAACTTTGCAGCAGATAGCAATTTCCGGGTGCTGCATAAACCATAGAAATACACGATGAACCATTTGGTGTCCATGTAACTCAATGAGTTGCATATAATGCATGTCTGCATGTTATAAATGCATTACTAATTGTTGTTGCATGCAGCTGAGTTCATGGCGGGTGTGGCTCAGTGGTAAAGGCGTTGGACTGTTAATTCTGAGCAAGGCATGAAGTAATTATTAACGTGCAGGAACGGAGGCTCCGATTTAGGATCCCTCCTCTTATCTTTGTAAAGGCGATTAAGACCGCATAAGATTCATTGAGGACACGAGTTAAAGTTTAGACGAAGATTCTGCGAGTGTGACCAATCTTATACTGAGTCGCTCGAGTTCAGGCCACCGAAGTGTGAACCCCCTCTCTGGGGATACAGGGTTGCTACCCTCAGCATTGTGTCAGGAATCCATGTCGCTTAGTATACGAAATTGAGCCAATGTTACTTTAAGGGGCGTAACAGTAGATTAAGCGTATTCATAAGCCTAAGCCTAAGCGTTGCATAAGTCTAAGCAAAAAATGTCATTTAGAATCTAAACCCACTCTTTTATGGATCTACCAGAAGCCTGGACGCCCTGTAAAGTAACATGGGCCCGAAATTGTATCAAAAGCGTACCCTACAAAAACTTTAAATATGACAATTATCAAAAAGTTCAGAAATAATCGTAAAAATAAAAATGTAATCACAGTCCACGAATATGTTGGTTGAAATTATACTCCTTCGAAATGAAAGCACGCCTATGCTGCTTGCATTGAGTGACATTCAATCAAACTTAAAACCCATTTGAGTAAACCACCAAAACCGCTGATGATTTTAAGTAATTTTTCATGCATTTTTTATAATTAAATTAACAAAAGTTTAACGCTAATTCGATTTGAATTTTAGAAAATAATTTTTTTGTTAGGAAATTGCATTTCGTTGCTAAAATTGTCTTTAAAACAGAAATAAAAACATTGTATAGCAAGTTGCTCTATCAAGCTTCAAGCGGATAGTGAAAATATCGGAAACGTAAAAAAACTGACATTTCAGCGGATTGGAGTTGCGCTATACTAAAGTGTTTGGAATACCGCAGGGCGCCATCACACGACATTTTGCGTTGCGAACCAAAATATAGGCAAAATCTATTTGCTGGAGTGCGATAACTTTTATTAAAAGATTTCACTCCTCAGTGCGGCAGTTCACGTCGGCCCCCACTGCCGCGGCGAGTATAGCGCAATCCTTAATCATGAATTTCGATAAATTTGACTGCAATTGAACTTACTGTAG
Source organism: Enoplolaimus lenunculus (assembly GCA_030248215.1). Taxonomy (NCBI): domain Eukaryota; kingdom Metazoa; phylum Nematoda; class Enoplea; order Enoplida; family Thoracostomopsidae; genus Enoplolaimus; species Enoplolaimus lenunculus. The sequence continues at coordinate 58,539 of JASANG010001571.1, forward strand.
TGACCCAAATAAGAGGGGGGACTGATATTTGTTTGGCCTTTCTAGAGGGACCCCCCGATATTTGGTTACGGACTGTTATTTATTTTTAACCCACGCTCTGCCGCCCTTCGGTACTGATATATATCCGCTATTATAATTATCAGTTGAATTAAACGTTTATTTGTCTTGTGTCAATAGCTTGAGCGATAATACAAGGTTATAATTTATGAGTGTACTTTCAAAATTTAAGTACGCTTTAAAGTTTCGAACTCAAATTATTTGGTCGTGGAGTCATTTATGCGCGACAATTAGAGATAATTGACATTTATGGACTCTAATTAAGGTTTGAGGACTCTATCCGCCTACGGACTCTTATTAGGGATACGGACTCCCAATGATTGGAACTCAAAATGGGGACCACCTCTTATTACCCAACATCCTGTTATCCAGGTCACTACAGTACGCAAAATGGCCGACACATTGCACCCTTAGCATTTTCATTGCGGAAACTGAAATGAACATTGGATTTTGACCGGAAACATATGTCCTGTTTAAATGGCTTCGGGTGTCGTTCCGGTTATTGACAATTTTTAATGCGAGATACAAGTACTTCATTGAGTTGGTGTATGTAGGATTTTGGTTTTGAAAGTAAAATGTATGTATATGTTAACATCCAATTTTCCGGTTGCCTAAAATAAGGGTGTTAACAAAGGGTTGTCGTCTAACCCGTGAAACAAAAGTAAATGTGTTGGTTATAAAGAAAAACGTGCCAACTATTGAAAAACTGGCCAATGTTCCTTTTAAATTCGTTATAGTAGATGAAGCGAATTCCTAAGCCAAAGCCTATACCTAAGCGTTGCAAAACTGTGTTGCTAAGCCTAAAAGCGTAAGCGTAAACCTAAGCCTAAGCAAAAAATGTAATCAAGAATCTAAACACACTCTTTTATAAACTCCAGAAACCAGGACGCCTCTTAAAGTAACATGGGCCGGAAGACTCATAAATTCTACCGGTATGTAATAATAGTTAGTACTCTATCGGTATTGATTATATACTGTAGTGACCCAAATAAAAGGACGTCGACTCGACCGATGCTATTTGCCTCGTTATTCGGTTACGTACTGTTATTTATTTTTAATTCACCTCATGTTAGTCGAACCCGATACCCTTCTTTCTTATATTCTTTTATATTACTTCTTTCGGCGAACTGAACTTGCTCTGAAGCGAGTTTGGTGATTGCCATGTCCGTTATTCTTTGTTCTGGATTTGATAAAGTTTATGTGGGTTGTTTGAGTATAAGTTACAGATTTGAGCAGTTTGAGCCATTCTTCTGCTTTGGCATTTTTATGGACACGGTTACAATACGTGCACTCCGCACATCCATCGTCCCGCTATACAGTCTTAAAAAGGCTAGCTGTACTGTTAATGCGAAACTGTGCGCGGACATTTTATGTTATTGCGAAACTGTGTGCGGACATTTTATCTCTAAATAAAAAATGTGCACATAGAGTTTATTGCATTGCCGGATATTATAAGATAATTAAGTTACCGCAATATTTTGTTGTTTTTGCATGTTATTTTTAGAACACGTACGAGTAATGCCAAAGTATTTTGGCAGTATATTTTTCACGTGTTAAAATTATAATTTACCAAAAAATCTGATTTTTCCTCTAAAATTTAAATTTCCTGCCAAAATCCGATTTTCCCGCCAAAATTTGAATTTCCAACCGAAATTTGAATTTTCCCGCCAAAATTTAAATTTTCACGTCAAAATTTGAACTTCCCCGATTAGGTGTCCCTAGTGCGTCTATCATATAAAAAAGTTGTCCACTACTCTGTTTTTCAAACATTTCAATGCCTTAGGCATCGTTAATGCAGATCAGTTTTGTCCGAATAGAGTTTCCGTAAAACTCTATGATATCCGCGACTGGCGGTGATAACATTGGAAAGTAAAGAGTTTTGATAAAACATAAACTGGACAAGCTATTGATTTTCTTTTGGGAGGGGACATTTTGTGTGCCGAGTACAATTTTAACGTGTGAGTGACATTAATTACAAGTTATTGACTTCATCCGCTACCATACTGCAGTCAGGGATACATAATCTTATTGATTGTGACTCAAAATGGGAACCCCTCTGTTATTATTTCCTGTTATTCGAATCACTTATAGCGTAATTTATAATTTTCCGATATATTGATATGCACGCAGATTGTCTGCGTGTCTGTTAGATATTTCAGTAAGCTACACTGCAAAAAATGTTGAGTCAAATTGACTATCCGAAACAGGCTCTGCGGACTACGCAAACTGAGTCAAATTCGACTCCACCAGATTTAAATTCGACTAACTAAGTCGCACGCTTGGCTCTGGCGGAGTCGAATTTGACTCAGTTTGTGTAGTACCGTAGAGCTTATTTCAGAGAGTAAATTTGACTAACCATTTTTGCAGTGTAGTAGACCATTCTTTTGCTTTCGCCTCTTCTGTAAACTATAATTAGGACTTATAGACTTTATCTACTAACAGACTTTAATTTCGGATACAGACTCTTATTGATTGAGACTCAAAATGTCATCGTCATCTTTTATTATCCCCAGTTTATTCGAGTCACTACAGTACAGCGCAATTTAGTATTTATAATGTTCTGATATTCGATATGCATACATTTACGTTCACAACGGTTCTCCTACAAGGTTTCAAAACATGACCAGTATCGGGTTTATTTTTTTGCGAAACATTTGCCTAAAAGTTTTCAAAAGCTTCGGACGTTTTAAGTTACATTAAAACTACTAAATTTGGCTACGGAACCAGGTACTTTTTGTCATATTTAAAGGGTTTTTACGACAAAAAGTTTCATTTTTGTAGCTAAACGGGGCAAACATTCGAGTAGGTAATGTCCTATAAATGCTTAGATTGTCTATCGAACTAGTGGCGGATATAGAATTTGTTTCCGGCGGCACGATAGCGAATAACTGAGAGTCCACTCGCACAATGTTTTAATATTGCATTTTAATATAAAATTTTGGTTTTGATCTGCGTTGGAGGGGGCAAGGCAAGGTGCTTCCCCTTGGATCAGTTTTGAATTTTAAATTTAAATTAAAAATGGAATGTTTTATTAAAAATTCTGTAAGGATTACAGACCAATGTAAAGAACAGCGGCGGAACAGTATTATAAGCATATTCATAGCCTAAGCCTAAGTCTCAGCCTAAGCGTAAGAAAGGGCATATTCCTAAGCCTAAGCCTAAGTCAAGCAGGAAAATTAATTTATGCATCTTATTAAGCTTGCTCCATTCTAGTCCCACAGAAAAACTTTCCGCCCCTGATCTTGGGCCGTACTACCGAAGATATTAAAATTGTTATTCTTGAGTAGAACGTACAATACTCGAGATATCTCAAATAACTGAGATCAAATTTAGCCCCGGTCCACGTTACCCTCAGGGGACACCCTGCTGAACATGGGATATTTTCGTTTTGCCCCGTTATTTCTACTGTTGTTTTGGCAACGATTATCAATTGACCTGTAAGAGGTGGTTTATGGGTTAAACGTAAATATATTATTGAAAACAACATTAACATAGTTCAGGCCCGTAACCAAGGGGGGGCAGGAAGGGGCTCAGCCCCACCTGAAAACATTTCGCCCCCTAGAACATTTTCAACCTTGCTTGTAAGTCATTGAAAACCTATAAATGTCCCTGCTGAAACATTTCTAGCCCCCCTAGCAAGGTGAGCTGGCTACGGGCCTGACATAGTTTCTGTTTCAGTTTATCCGGCACCATATCAGCAGGGGCGTATACAAGCTGTTATCTAAACAGATACGTCGTCTCTAAAATTTCTAGACAGAAAATACGAAAGAATTATTGAATGACCTGCTATATTTTTGAGTCCAAAAAAATTTTCCCGTTTACAACAAATTATGAACTGACAAATATACTAAATGAAGAAACTTTCGTACCTACGACCTTTATGGTTCGAGTTCAGCAGATTATCCCACGTGTTGTTTTAACCCGAAGCCTTAATAATTCTGACGCGTAAATAAAATGTTTTCATTTCAATTTTAGAAACTGATTTTAATAAATTTTGTTTTAATGAAAACTTTTCGCAATTTGAACGGTTTTATGTTTACTCAAGCTTTTAATGTTCGCGTTTGCTGAAACCGATGACGTCATTCGTTCACGTCTTTATTTAAATGTAACTAAAAGTTTATTTCCGCGATTGCCTGAGGTAGAAAACAATATAGGCAACACCAGCGTTTCAGCGACAGAAATTGCTAATTTTGTAAGATTTTCAGTATAAAAATTTGATGAAGGGCTACCGGCACTTTAAATTTCAGTGAGTTCATTTTAGCTCAGAATGAGTTGAATCACTCGATCTGACTTACGATTATTAGAACTTAAACTTTTGAGTTGTTTCCGTTCATTCTGAGAAAAACTAATCAACTCATCCAGAGTTAACTCAACTCAGAGTGAGAATGAACTCAACTCAGAGTGAGTTAAAATCTTTACTGATATTAATTCAGAAATAAACAACTCGCTAGCTGAATTGATTAGTCAACTCACTGGAATTTGCAGTGTGCTGTAATACCTTTTTTTCGCTTCGCTCGCAAACTTATTTTTTTCGCTATTTATAGATCATGTGGACTCGTTGTATAAGACGTTTCTAGATCCACTTGAAACGCTCCAAGGTCTGAGCGCTGTCACATCTGTACAGTTCAGGAATGTGGCAAAATTTCAGTGATAATTTTAATAGAATTTCGTGGTGTAAAATTAATAATTATATATCACATTGGTACATTCCAATATATAAGCAATAAAGACCAAACATTGAAATATCATGAACCATCGTAAATGTTTTTATTTTATTTCTCTCAATTCAGAACTGGTATTTTTATTTTGAATTTTAAGACAACACCGCAAATTAAATTTTAAATTTATAATTTTTCAAATGGTATGTAAACGCAATTACTGGTGTTAAAACATTTAAATGTTCCATGAGAATTTCAAAATTGAAGTAGTTTTAAAATATTTTTAACAAGCAGCGTCTAAAAGCGGCAATGTAGACGGGGTAAATTTAACAAATATAAAAGATCAGCTTCCTGAAAATAAATTTCAAAATAATTTTAAAAACAATCAATTGTGTTTTCTAAGTGGTTGACAAACCAGTGAGTAGCAAATAATGATTTGATTTTGATAATTTTGAAATATTTTGTTGAATTTAAGTTTTCAGGTTAATATTTTTTGTTTTGGTTATGATAAAAATTAAAATTTATATTTGAAATTATATAAACAATGAACCACAGAAATTATTATTGTTCCGATCAAAATATTACATTTTATTTCAAAACACATTTAGGTACTGTAGCTTTTGAATTCCGTGTTCGTAGTTTAAAAAATCACCTGGTGTGCGTATGATATTACTGAATTTGCATATCAGTTTCCGTAAAAGTTTTCACTCAGCCGAAACCTACGCCACCTATCCTTGGCAGGTCAAAAAATTATATGAGATTGATAAAATAGACACGCTCTGTTAAGCTACTGCTATCGGCCAATGTCCGGGATAGGCTGTCCGTCACCCCAAACCCACAGTTTTTCTGGCTTTCGATCAATGTCTTTATTCCACTAGACCCATAAATACCACTATGGGCAGTTTGGCGACAGCCAAGAACATCACTGCTGGGCCTTGCTGTCGCCATTTTGAGGGCAGGAGACTCATATCTTTGCGCATTTCTACCCCAAGGTTACTTAACGTAATATATAGTAAATCCTTTTAGTGAATATAAAGTTATACTCCGAATCACGGTTTTACACTTTAAATTCTAATGCGTTGATTAATCAATTCAGCTAGCGAGTTTGTTATTTCTGAATTAATATCAGTGAACATTAACTCACTCTGAGTTGAGTTGATTGTAACTCCGAGTTCAGTTGACTCTGGGTGAGTTGGTTAACTAACTAAGACTGAGCGATTCAACTCATCCTGCGTTAACATCAATTCATTCTGAGTAAAAATCAACTCACTGAAATTTACAGTGTAGAGCAAAACAAGTTTATATACATTTTCAGCGATGAAACGTAGAAAAAAATTACCAAATCCATTTTCAGTAAACTCAGAACTATTTTCCGTTTCAAAGAAACGTAAAATTTTGTTCCAAAACGATACAAGTCCCGAACAAATGTCACTTTTAGGGCTGTAACAGTCGATTAGGTGTATTCCTTAGCCTAAGCCTAAGCAAAAACTGTATTTAGTCTAGAATCTAACCGTACTCTTTTACAGACCCACCAAAAACCGGGATGGCCCTAAAAGGCACATGGGCTCAAGTCCCCATCAACACCAATGGCAAACAAATGATTGCGCTGGTTTATTTTCGTGGAATAAATACTTTTGAATGAGGCAAAACTTGTGCAAATTCTACGTCACACGTCACTGCATTTCTGACGTCATTTGGCGTAATGCGTTTGCGTTGTCTTGCCGAACATTGCATTTTTGACGTGTCAACCATCTTAAAATAAAATAAATATTAATAAAAACAGCGTCGAAAGTGGGATTTGAATTCAGAGCAATTTAATCTGAAAAAAGAAAATGTTTTGACCTCTGCAATGTAAGTCGTTATCCCGGTTACACTGGAACAAAATGGTGAGTCGAGTATTCGACTCCACCAGAGTCAAATTCAACTCACTGAGCCGCACTTTTCACTCTAGCGGAGTGGAATTTGACTCAGTTTGTGTCGACTCGCAGAGCCTATTTCGGAATCAATTTGAGCAAAATACAACACGTGCAGGATACTTATACATAGTTTTCTACACACAATGTACCCAATTGCTTACTCTAATCTATGCTCGTATTCTCAAATGTGTGCAGCATCTATCGCCAGTAGGTGACAGGTCTCATAACTTTCGAATCACTAAATACTGAGCTTCGAAATTCAGCACATTTTTAAGATTTGTTTCGTCCTAATTCTGTGCCAATTTTTTAAGATCAGTAAACTGTGGTTGTTCACGAGTTTAACTCTTCTCACATGAATATTTTCTATTTCCCGTGAGACGTACTTTTATGCCAGGATTCGAACTCCAGTGACTGGCGTGAGAGGCGTATACCATCACCACTCAGCTATAGGAGCATGACGCTCGAGCCCGAGGAGGCTCTCACGTCTTGTGGTGATTTAGTACTATGTATACGTATTGCAATTGTTAAACACGGTGCGATATATATTATTTAACGTATATACACTGCACTAAGTTGCCTATAGGCAACTCAATGTGAAAAGGGGTTAAAAACCTACAAATATCTGGTGATAGGTGCTATATACATTTACGAATATGGACCGTAGAGTCGTTTCAAATAATCTTACTTCAGCAGTTAAATATTCAAGTACACTTGACAAGTACACCGCAGCACCTCGAGTAACACGCTTATGACGTGGCCGACAAGTTTTCAGTAGACGATGAATCCGAGGGACAGGGAAAATTAAACCGGCACGGGCAGACTGTCGGTATCGTCTTTGAGGTTGTTTATCAATAACAACTCTTTTTCTAGGGGTGGAAAGTTCACTATCCGAAATTTTAGTATCTTCACCCTTTGAAGGAGTTAGTGATGGACCTGGGGTACGAACCCTGGTTTGAGATCTGTCCCTTGACGGTTTTGCTAGCGCAGAGTGGAATGACGAGTATAGAGGAGTTTTGGTCCCAAGTTGTTTGCCTGAAAAAACTAATCATTGTTAACAGCGGCTCACGGTTAACTCTAGATTAAAGCATATTCCTAAGCCTAAAGTTAAACTTAAACAACAAATATAGTCTCAAATGTAAGCCTACTGTTTTGCAGATTTATTTGAAAACGGAACGGCACTAAAAGTAACATGGGTCGAGATAAGAGTGAACCGGAGATAAAAAAATAACAGAAATGGTATTGGAGTTAAAACAAAATAAAACATTTTTATGTTTAATTTGCTAATTTTAACTATATTATTTGTAATCTCATATCCAAAATGTATTCTTATGTCTCCTTTTTTTTGAAAATTACAATTTCAGTAAAACTAAAACTGCGATAAAATTGTTGAAAATCAAACAAAATCATTTCAAATCTTAAAATTTTTCAAAATACGAACGAACATTTGCATAATCAAAATTGTCGGAACGTGATGAAAAAATTCTACTAAAGCCGGCGGTCAAGTTTCTGTCTGAGCAAACGTCGGCCGCAGTACGCATACCTCCGGATGTCCGCTGATTGTAATACAATTGTTCAACCCTTCTTTCTTATATCTGCCGTAGTTCACGTAGAAACCGACAATTTTTATACCTCTTATAACTAAAATTCTACTCAATCATTAAGAACACAGCAGTGTTCCAAGTTGCTCCAGTTATAACGTGATCTTTGTGAATAAAATGACAAAAGGATACGAATAAAGCAGTAAAATTACGTTGTTTAATGGTCGCCGGCTTTTCATCATTTTAAATAATTTATTATTTCATTCTTTACGTTTGTTTTAAATTATGAAATTCCAATTACTATTATATGTGTGTATTTGAATTATTAACAAAAGTAGTTCAATTAATTGTATTTTTTCTACTTAACATTTTTACAAAACTGACATAGCTAACGCAATTCTTATAAGTTGAAATTGTTCACATTTGTTTGAAATAAACTTTTTTCAAATGACAAATTTTAAAATTGGAAATAAACAAAATCAAATGATCTTAGCCCCCGGAAAAATTGTGCCCGCACCACAAATGTTTTAACCCCAATATTTGGATCTTTAGCTAAACGTGGATAGAATTCTATTTTAGAATTTGCCAAAACAAAACGGTTATAGAAACTGACGAATTATAATAATTTTCACAAACTTTCATACTCTGTTATAGGATTGCGCTATACTTTGCTGTGCCGGACGGTGCCACGCTTCCGCCACTATGAGTTGCTTACAAAAGTATATATAAGCAAAACTTATTTGGCGGCGTGTGGCAATATCTGGCTACGCAGCGGCGAGCATACCGCAATCCTAACGGAATTCTTGGAAAATGCTAAATTTTACATGCGAACTCATCGCATAATATTAAAAACAGCAGGAAGCGCACGAGTCGAATCGAACTTTAATTAATTTTTGCGCCAAAACTTAGCTTACAACCAGCACAATTCAACGTGGATTTCGCATAAAACTGGCTTGAAACTAGAAAGTTTTCCGTCAGGTTTCAGATTGAACCTATTGTCTTGTAAAGGGTTAAAAAGATTTACAGGCGGTAGCGGGATTGCCTCAAACGGGTACTAGTATGCAGGGGTCCAAAATCAAATCGTAGCGTCACATCTGGCAAATGTACCCAAGGAGTGGATAAGGTCCTGTTCACACGTGCTAGTTTTTGGTGTGAGAACTTACAGCTGCAAATTGCACTTGCAAGTTTTGTCCAAAATCCCATTCGAAAAACTTGCAGCTGCAAAACATTTATTAAAAATCATAATTTATAGTTTAGTTCACATGTGTGAATAACCATGCAAATTCGCTCAATTTACTGCAGCCGTTTTGTTATTAGTTGTTGAAAAATACAAGTTCTGCCTGCAATTTGCAGCTGCAAGTTTTCGCAGCCAAAACTTGCACGTGTGAATAGGGCTTAATTAATAAGGATTGAGGTGCGTTGAAATGCTAAATTTTACGGAATTTCTTGTGATTTCCCCAAACAGTGAGAAAAACTGCCGACCCCAACAAATGGTCGTGGCATAGGTGAACGCCGTAAAAGTAGTATAAGCATATTCCTAAGTCTCTAAGCCAGTAGCTAAGCCTAGAAGAAATCCTCAGCCTAATGATAACTTTTACACTGTGGGAGAAAAACTACAAAGGTGCCGCTTTTATAACCAGCGAACCGATTAATAGATTTCAGGTTTGTTTGAATAAAGCACGCTACTTTACAAAAAATTTGATGAAATGTATCGCGTGATATCATATAAAAATACCTTAATGAAATCTAAAATTCAGAATACTAATTGTGTTTAGTTTTCTAGAATTATGGTTTAGAAAATGAAAATTTAGAAAGTTCACTATAGGGCACAATTAACAAAGTTTGGTGTAATGTTAACAAAATATGTTTTAGTTTTGGCTCAGAAAGTTCAGTTTCGGCCACGCGATATTGTTTTCTTAAAATGTTACACTGTAAAATTTCAGTGATTTGATTTTTACTCAGAATGAGTTGAAACTATTAGAACTCAGAATTTTTGAGTTGATTCAAAACATTCTGAGTTTAATTAATCAACTCACCCTGAGTCAACTCCTCAACTTAAAGCGAATTTATGTTTACTGATTTTAATTCAGAAACAACTAAACTCGCAAGCTGAATTGATTAATTAACTCATTGGAATTTACCGTGTATGCTTATCCAAGTTTTTGGGTTCACTTATTATTTAAACGATTGCATAATTTTAACTCATTTCAGTTCGATTCTACAGTATTGAGAGGAAGCTTGTCTAAAATTTGCATAAATGGCTTAGGTACTCGAGGGCGAATAGGGCGAACGCAGTGCTGTAAAAAAGATATATAAACATTAATTATTTTCAACTGCATGTTTTTCGAACGAAATTTTGGACAAAACTTGCAAGTGTAATTTGAGGTTATTTAAAGTTATGGCTTTTCAAATTCTAATCACTGTACAAAATTTTTTAGCCAGATTCAAACTAACTTGGTGATCTGGCTCGTGTAGTTGGTTCGGGTAATCTTGCAGCCGGCGGTGAGGAGGGCAAATCAAAGCCGGTCTCGTCGAACGCAAGCGCCCTCGGGAATAACGGGGTCCGGCCCTGAGCAACCATTCGTCTCTTTGTGGCCACTGTTACGCTTTCGTCTTGCGTTGATGGCTCTAAAATAAAATAGTACCAACATAATTTTTGGCTATAATATCTTACCGAATAAGATGAGTAATCATTTGGCTATAATATCTTACCGAACAAGATGAGTAATCATTGTGGTAAGCTCCTTTGTGGTGATACCAGAACTCCAGTAGCGGTTCTGGAAATTTCGTTCAGATTTCAGTAGGCTCATAGCCAGCTCACATTGCTAAGAGGGGCTAAACATTTTTTACAAGAGGCATACAAGGATTTTCAATGACTTATAAGCAAGATTGAAAATTTTCTAGGGTGAGCTAAAATTCTGCCATTGGGCTGAGCCCACCTGGTCGGTTCTGCCTTGGCTACATGCCCGGGTTTCACGTTTAGGTTCGGGTTTCGATTTACGCTTTAGGCTTAGGTTCAGGCTTAGGTTTAGATTTAGACTTACCACATGCATTATTTATCCATTTACCTACCTGTATTCGCTTGTACCACCGCTGTTCCTTGAAAATCGATTTGTTTCATATCGCCGGCAGATATGGAAATGACCCCATCAAAACAATACTCGTTTGAGTCCCCGATTTGAGTCAGTGTTGCAATGGTTGCAAATCGACCCCCTGTTGCGTCGCGCGATTCAGGGGCTACAACACGCAGTGCCCCCTGGGCGCTTGTCAACGGCGTATCTCGACCTGAAATAAAAATAGAGTAACCAGACGCCGATCTGGATTAATAGCCGTAAAATACAACGTTAAAAATCGTTTTTTTAATTTTGTCAAGTTTACATACAGCGAGAGTGCATGAGATGAAAGAGTATGCAACTCTTGGAATTCCGCATGGTAAAAATGTCCCACCGGGAGTTGCGTTTTTATCCGACACCCATCATTTTAGGGTGGGTCGCTATCACATGCAACACTCTTAAATTAAACTATAAGCGGAGCATTTTTGATACCGTATACATATATTGTCATGGATCGCACAAGGTGTATGTGCCTCCTGAATAAGGCGGTGTTGGCCGGAAACACAACGTGACCCCTGGTTACATTGTTTTCTACACAGAATGAACCCAGTTGCACAGTCTTGTAAAAAGAGTCATTATCGACTTTTGCTTTGCAGTAAACGGTGAAATATTTGAAAGTTTGAATTTTACTAAAAAACCAATTTTCAATATTTCAAAAATGCTTGGAAATTTATTGTATATTTTAACATATTTTTCTCGGTTTGGTCTAAATTTATGACACTATTTTGTTGCGTGACAGGAGCCCATTTTCAAAGCCAATGTGGTTCGTTTTAAATATTTTGTTTTTGAAATTTGAAACATTTTGAGGCCATTTCATAAAAATAACAAATGAAAAATTACTTTTATACTTATTTCAGCCAATTAATATCACGCTATAGCAACAATTAATTCTTCGATGTATATTAATATATTTTGTGGTTCTAAATTGCCTGAGGTACCGACATCATAGTGCAGTAATGTGACGCAACGGATTCGGGATCAAATTACATTTTCATTATTTATGTTATAGTTCCTAACATATAAGATTCAGGTCTTGTTTGCTATTTTGGCCCATGTAAAGATCAGAGGCGGAATAGTTTTCTGCCAGACTGGAATGCAGTAAAGCTTAGCATCAGTGACAAGGATGCTGAAGCCAAAAATGCTTCAATGCCAATGACACTGGTCCCTCAAAAGTCACCTGGTGTACGCATGTTTTTGTAGACGTTGCATTAGACGAACTTTTTGCTTAGGCTTAGGCTTAGGTACAAGCCAATATGTTTGGGCGTAGGCTTAGGCTTAAGTTTAGGTACAAGCTAACATGCTTGGGTTTAGCTTTAGGCATAGGAATATGTTTATACTACTGTCCCGCGCGTGCTTTTACATTGGCCGATATTTTATAAAATTTAAATTCAGGAGCGGGACGGCATGTCTGTAACAGCTTGATCCTAAAATTTATCAACGTCCGGGGGAAAATGTTCAATGTGTTCACTCATTTAGGCATATCCCGTTAGAGGCTTGGTGCCAGTTGAAAACGCCAGGCGGAACCAGAAAAGAAGTTTTCAGAAAGTGACTTACCAGCAAGGTCAAAATTTTGATTTGAAGAAAAAAGATTAACCTCGCTGGCTTCCCTCTGGCTATGAAAAAGGGTTTAAACACTGGTTAGTCATGTAAATTCTCCGTTTGCCCTTTCTAAAAGCTGTTAACGGACATGAGACAATCGGCAACAATTGATATGGGATGTCCAACGGGAACCGGGACATCGGGCCTTTCTTTAACTACTTTTTTCGCCTTCTATATATGTCGACCGTATGCTTCCGGCTAGTATACATACAATGCGTTGCACTATATATACTGTATATGCACATAATGTGGGGGTGTATAAGTTTACCTGGGAAAACTACAAAAGTGTAAATTTCATAAGCCTGTATATTCGCTGGTTCGGTAGGGAAAATCTGTAGTGTAAAGTTTGTTTGAAAAACGGAATATGTGGATAATTTCAACGCTTAGATTATCTCTGCGTTGGCAGGGAAAATCATGAATCACTGTCATGATCAAACATATAATTGCAATCACTGCATTTACTACAGTGGACTAAGCTTCATTTTAATTTTGGACTGATGAGCAGGGGTGGGTCCGGACCCCTTGGATCCACCCCTGCACACGCCATTGTAATGGACGAGCATGTCCCACAGGCTTACATGGGTGTTCCATATATTAAATATTTCTAGCAAACGCCAGCTTAGAGACATTTTGAAGCGTCAAACCTGTGTTGTACTCGGTCGCACGAAGACGTAATTCCGTTCCATCAAAACATCCGTCCCCAAGATATACCGTTTGTTGTGGTTCGTTAGGCAATTGAACTTGGACTTGTAACTTGATTAGGGCACCGGTTAACGAAGCTGTTTGACCAGAATGAGTGGGTGAATATTGCCGAGGACTTCCACGGAATGCACTCACGCGTTCTGAAGTGTAATGGTTCGAATTTCGCTTTTAGGGCAAGTTTTATGATTTGTTTGAGGTACCACGTGCAGTATCAATTAATTTGACACAAAAAGGATTTTTTGAAAACAATATGATTATTTAATATAAAAAATATTAACAATTTAAATTTTGAAAAATATTCCTGCGAAATGTATTTTCAGGTGCTAAAAGTGCTGATTGCACTATTTTAGTATTTCAAAGATTTGTGAATACAAATTGTGAAGGTTTCCTAACTAAGTTTAATACTCCGTTTATCCGAATGTGAAGCACAAAATCCGTTAAATTTTAAAAAACTTTTACGCAAAAAAATTTCAAAAACAAAATATTTTCAGTTTTAATTGTGAATCCTGTATTTAATCAAGCAATTTTTTTACTTAAACAAAATTACGAATCGGTGCTACACTGCAAAAAATTGGTTAGACAAATTGACCTGCGAAATAGGCTTTTCGGGACTATACAAACTGAGTCAAATTCGACTCCGCCAGGGTCAAATTCGACTCACTGTGCGACTCAGATGAGCCGAATTTGACTCTGGCGGAGTGGAATTTGACTCAGTTTGTGTAGTCCCGAAAAGCCTATTTCGAACAGAGTCAATTTGACTCACATTTTTTGCAGTGTAGTTATAGCTCACTTTCCGGCTCAAATTTTGGTATTTTTAGATGTCTCTTGCCGGTTTAGGTATTTTGTAATTCTGGTTGCAGCCATACCCTGGTCGGGTGGGTTGAAGCTCATGAACCAAAACCGTAAAAACAATATAAACGTTTACCAGAAATACGCCGAATCAAATTGGTCATTTTCATCAAATTATAGACCAAATTCGCAAAATATCGTTAAAATGTAATTGTCAAACAACTGTAAAAAATGTTTCGTTTAAAAATGAATTCAAAATTTTTCAAAGTTCAAATTTTTTCTCGTTTCTGGTTAAGAATTAAAAGTTTCAAAACCGATATGAATTTGCTTTTAGATATCTCAAATACAAAAATACTAAAATGAGATGCATTGATGTATAGAATCCGGTAAATTTTTTGAGCTTTCTCACATATTAAACCTGTTAAGTTGCTGAGGTTTAGTTTATAACTTTAGGCTTGTGTATTTCTTCCCAGTAACCAGGAAAAGATAACATAGCATCAAGAGTTTAGAACTCCACAGAATGGGTTAAACAAATTTGGGAAAAAATTTTAAGTGTCAACTTATCATAAACCAGAGTTGTCACAAGTATTGACCGATTGTCAAAAATCTGAAATACAAGCTTTCAAACAGGTCTGCTCAAGTGTAGCAGATTTAAAGATTTAATCTGCTATGGACAAATTTAAAGTGTATATGTGGCAATTCAGTCCACTATAATGGATCATCCACGTTATACTGTCTACGCTACTGTAAATATTATACCCACGTTCGTGTCACTAAGTTTGTAATTGCAGTGTTTTCAAATTATATATCCAAAAGTCACCCGTACACAGTGTAGACCCACCAGACCACTGGCAGGTCCTCTGAACGGCGAATGCTTCGTCATATTATGGCACATACAAACGCCACTTTGTCAGTACGTTACAGAAAGGACAGCTGTTTTGTCATGAGTGCGTCAGAAGGGTAGGCACTCGGGGTTTAAAGCATAATACAGAGTCTGGTGCGTCAGAAGGTAGGGACTCGGGGTTTAAAGCATATTGCAGAATCTGTCCGAAGTGAATCTTGTGACCGATTATGCGGAGTCTGACCAAAAGAAACACTTATTGTCAGAAGGCAGGCATTGTCCAAACAGTGTCCACATTGTCCCAACTCCCTCCGAAGCGACTACTGCCAAATACACTTTGTGGCGTATTATGTACAAAGAATTTATAACGGCTCTTGTACACTGCTTCCTTGCAGGATTAGGCATTTAGGTCCAGGAAACGGTTTAACTAAGCTGAACCTTAACCAAAGCCTTTGTCGAAGTCATTTTAAGCGTAATGCAGGGTTCACGTTTAACTGGGGCGGCTTGGGACTGGGACACGTTTTATCCCCGGTTAGCCTATTTGGTTACATTTTGTCTGCTAATAGTCCCCATATCATATTCAAAGTCCTACTTGTCTGCTATCATCATATGTAGGTCACCTTTTGTCCTTCAATATCATATGGTATTCGATGTATTGTCAGCAAATATCATATGATATATTTTCAAATGTCTGCATACTAAAGTAACATACTCAAATTGTCCTGTTGAATATCATATTGGAGTTTTGTCTGTTCACCCGATATGAGTGCTCGAATTTTAAGATTGACGTCAAATCAACATGGGACAAACCGTGTTCTGCCTGCCCGGGTTATAACGTGAATAAGCCTGAACAAAATCTAAGTCCAAGCCATAATATTAAATGTGTGGGAAGTGTACAAGAACTGACTTTAACTCTCTGTTTTCAGTTATGACTTTTCAAATAGTAAACAAAATATCGTTATCGTATATCAACCACTGGCTGATGTTCGTTATAATTTTATTCGTTTTATGCCCTATAGCATCAGAGTCTTTCGTAGTAATACCGATTCATACTCAAGATCGATCATTTTCATTTCTACCAATGGATTATCCAATCAAAACAAGCGGTAGTGACGTGTATGAAATTGAACCAATCAATGACGAGAACGTCATCGACGAAATGATAAACGTTGCCGAAGAATCAAACGCCGCGTCTGATAGCGTTAATAATTTTGGAACATCGGTGGTGTTTGATTTACAGCCTGATCATGTCGAAATACTCAAATTACAACGTGCCACACCGCAAGAACCGGAAACTTTTGTCATTGACGACAACAATTTGCCTGAAGCGTCTAAACGCAAAGCGTTTGATTTATCGTTTCCTGGTTTACAGTTCGGATGACTGAATTTCTGTTTGAAGATGATCGAACACATGCGTGTAACATAGAAAATTACTGAAATCTGTATAAGCAGAAAATATATCAAATTTTATCTAAAATATATATATTATATATGTATGAATGTATGTTTATATATGATATATATAGCCATTTTTAGGAAATAGAGTCCGAAATTTGAATCAAAAATGTGCGTCTTCAATTATGATCAGCTGAATCTTATTTACTAAAATTTTATCTCGGAAAGATTCGAAATCGCAACACAAATTACGTTTTAGTTTTGAAGTTTTTTTCAAACATAACAGTTGCGAATTGTTTTGCTACATTCGTTAAAACCAGAAAATTATCTCTTAAATATGAGACAATTTTTATTAAAATTTAATTTATTACATATTGCAAGAGTGAATTATACGTGTGGAGTATGACACTCGACCAGATCCATTTTGAATGACACGGACTATGTTTTATGTCAGTCCCACCCTGAGGGATATCGCCTACACTCAAATTAGCCTATTACGATTAAAGCGCTTTGTCGATTGGGGTTTGATGCTCTATTATGTTTGAAGGTTAGAATGTATCTAATACCCCCGCAAGATCAGGGAGGGGTTACAGCAACTTACGACCTCATAATGTTAAACTGATCGAGCGTACGAATGGAGAAGTGTCATACTCTCTACGGCCAATGTTACTTGAAGGGGCACAACAGTAGATTAAGCGTATACCTAAGCCTAAGCCTAAGCCTAAGCGTTACAAAAATGTGTTCTTAAGCCTAAGTCTAAGCCTAAGCAAAAAATATCTAGAATCTAGACGTAGTCTTTTATGAAAAAACCAGAAACCTGGACGCCCCTTAAAGTAACATGGGCCCTGTATTATACACCATAGCGTTATAGTTAATAATGTTTAATAAAAATTGACTGAAATCCTAAGACTAAGCAAAAAAGGTGTCTAAAGCAAAACTATGGTAGTCCTGCAGAAAAACGATCCGTTCCTGACCTTTACATTGGTCTGTTTTCGCATCACTGAGCTAAAAATATAAAAGACAAACCCTTTCCTCATGAATATATTCAATTTCTTCAGAGATGGTTTCAAGATGGTATTCGAAACCTTTTTCTTGTGGGAGTTTTAACCACCATATAGAAGCGGGTCGTCATTCTGGCTCCGGCAGAAAATCGACCTCTGGTGTTCTATGCTCCGGTATAATTTTTCACTTTGCGGATAGTGTCCGTAAACCCCAATTAGAGTTCATAATTATCAATTATTCCTAATTGAAGAGCATAAGTGACTCCAGAACCAAATATGACTCCAGGACCCAATAAAGTTGAGTTCGAAACTTTAAAGCGTATTTAAGTTTTGAAAGGATTCCAAAGTATAACTTAGTATTATGGCGCAAGCTTTTGATGCATTGCAAAAAACGTTTAATTCAACGGATAGTAGGCATCCGAGTACATATCAGTATTAACGAAGGGGGCGGAGGGCGGGTTGAAAACATATAACAGTACGTAATCAAATAACAAGGGGGTACCTTCCGGAGAGGCCAAATAAATATCAGCCCCCTCTTTTTCGGGTCACTACACCTATCTTCGTTTCTCACCTCCGGCTTCACTTCCTGCTGACCTCCGGCTCCTGATTTTCACCTCCAATTGCACCCTGGCTAGCCCGAATGCGCTTAGAAGCTTTGTAGCGATTTCATACTGCACGTACTCGTGAACTTTACGCTTATGTTGATCTCACATGGCATAGCTGGATCCCACGGCGACGTTTTTGCTTGTTAGACGATCGCAGAAAACCGTGCATCATGTGTTATGCGGGATTCTCGTTATAAATGGGCAACATGGAACATGTTTTGTCCCTATGAATACAGTAGCGGGCTAAACATTTTGCTGCACATTGACCGCTATCAAATTCAAAAAATTTAAATTGTCTGGTGTACGTTCACTGTTTGTACTGCAATATCATATGATATTTGAAATACTGTCTATTTAATATCATATGACATATTTGAAAATGTTTCCAAGGTTGTGGTGGGCTAGCATATCAAATGTCCTGTAGAATGTCATATGATACTAAAATGTATAGGATAATTTGTTAGTAGAAAAACATAAATACTAACTGTAGTGACCCGAATAAGAGGAGGGGGGACTGATATTTATTTGGCCTCTCTAGAAGGTACCCCCTGGTTATTCGGTTACGGACTGTTATTTATTTTTAACCCACGCTCCGCCGCCCTTCGTTGATACTGATATATATTTGGTACTGCAATTATCCGTTGAACTAAACGTTTATTTGTTTTGTGTCAATAGCCTGAGCGATAATACAAGGTTATACTTAGGAATGTAGTTTCTGAATTTAAGTACGCTTTAAAGTTTCGACCTCAAATTATTTGGTGCTGGAGTCATTTATGCGCTACAATTAGGGTTAATTAACATTTAGACTCTATCCGCTTACGGACTCTCATTAGGGATACGGAATTTTATTGATTAGGACTCAAAACGAGGACCCCTCTTATTACCCCTCTTTTATTCGGGTCACTAGTTTTCTAAACTAGTATAATTGATTTTTTATTTCTTTACTCAATTGCTTTACATATTAAACTGTTAGAATTTTTCACTTTTTAGCAAGAGTATTGCCCTTAGGTTTTTATATATAACAAATGCGTTGGCTATTATTACTTTGAAGCCGTACTGTAGTATACATGTTCTCAACTCTAAAGCCTTAGCCTAAAGCGAAAGATAGCCTAAGCTTAAGCCCCCAAAAAAAAAAAAAATAAAAAAATATAAAAAAAAAAAAAAAAAAAAATAATTTAAAAAAAATAATAATATTTTAATTAAAAAAAAATATAAATTAAAAAAAAAAAAAAAAAAAAAAAAAAAAAAAAAAAAAAAAAAAAAAAAAATAAAAAATTACTCCAGGATCAAATTTATATATATTTTTAACATAGCTTTCAGTTTCATCCAACTAAACTGATATATACCAGACCTATAAATGTGCTAAACTGCACGTACAGCTTTGTTTTACAACTAACCTGCATAACTGTTTTGCGAATTCTCCATAGCCGATATGTTTCAAGCTCGTCGGCGTCAGGCATTATATATTTTTAAAAATGAGAATACCTATTGAAACAATATTTGCCTGCTATATACATATGCATGTATCAGGGTGGCACCGAGTCCATGATTTGACCGAATCCGAATCTTACATGTTCAAATTTCAGTTGCAGCGCCAACCGCATAACTTTTAAACGTTAGTATATTCCGTGCCCGACCTCAGTTTTGAGATTTATGACCGAAAACAAAATTTATTTATTATAACATTTCCTAGCTCTGTCGGTATATATGCACGTAATGTTAAAGCAAATGTTGCCATGCCTGTGCACATATACCGGTATAAGAAGTTGTTGCAACGACCGCGTGGTGTAGTGGTAGCATGCTTGGCTCGAGAGCAAGAGGGCCGAGGTTCGATTCCCGGCGTGGTCATTAACTTTGGCAAAACTTCAAACAGGGGTCGTGCAGACCGCATAGTACCAACAAGCTCAAGCCATCTTGCCCTCAGCTGTTTATTCTGATGCTTCCCATCTACAACGCCCGTCTCGTCCGGACCTTCATATCAGAACTGTACAGACGGCATGAACCCTTTCTACGAAGAAGGTACTGCAAATATACTTTGCGCTGGTCTGAAATTATACTGTTTTTCATATTTCGCGCGTACAACTAATGTAACTTATTACAATAAATGCAGGATAACTAGCTAAGTCAATTTTGTACCAAGAAAAACTCAAAAACCGTTCAGTCAAACAAATCAAAGTAAAATGTGCTGTCACGCCTGTTATATGTGCGTAAAACAAATTTGGTCTCGAATAAGTAACTCGTTCACGTTGACAATGTGCGTTGTTGATCTCTATTGTTGTATTTCTGCCCAATTGTTTTCGCAACAGTGTACAATTTTTTGTAAACTTTTAAAAAATGCGGCTAATAGGAAATTGGGTAAACGTTGGCATAACCATTTTGGTATGAAACATCATTTCAGCTTCTATTTCTGTCCATTTCCGAAGCTTGAAGCCTATTAAGCCTATAGCCTAGCCAAGCAAAAAAATTAGTGTAAAGCTTAAAGCTTACTCTTTTCTAGTCCCACAGAAAAACGTTCCGTCCCTCATCTTTACATGGGCCCTTTTATGCATAAACGTTTGTAGGTCAGCTGAGGACCCGCTCCTTTGTTTCAAAAGTTTCGAACACATAACAATTTATTTGAGTTTTAAAACCATAATAGCACTGTAATGCAAAATTTTGAGTGATTATTGCATACAAATAGCCATAAGTACTTATGTCACGATTATACTGAACACTCCAAAATTCTACCAAATATCACATGATATTGCGCGCATTAGCAAAAAGTTAAATTATAATGTAGGATAATATGTTGAACTGGTTACTGTATTGACCCGAATAAGAGGGGGTGAAAGAGGGGTCCCCATTTTGAGTCCGAATATAGAGTATGCTTAAACTTTAGACTAATGTTTTTGCTCAGTCGTTCAATGCTTTGACTCATGCAAATGCATTGATTGCGAACAATTTTTCGTGGGACTATAAATGGAGTAAGCTTAAGCTTAGGCTATCTTTCGCTTTAGGCTTAAGGCTTTAGAGTTGAGAACATGTCTATACTACAGTTACGGCCTTCAAAGTAATAATAGCCAACGCATTTGTTATATATAAAAATCTCAAGGGCAATACTCTTGCTAAAAAGTGAAAAATACTTCTTACAGTTTAATATGTAATGCTTTTGAGTAAAGAAATAAAAAATCAATTTTCCTTGTTTTGTACTGTAGTGACCCGAATAAAAGAGGGGTAATAAGAGGGGTCCTCGTTTTGAGTCCTAATCAATAAAATTCCGTATCCCTAATGAGAGTCCGTAAGCGGATAGAGTCCCAAAACCCTAATTAGAGTCCATAAATGTTAATTAACCCTAATTGTAGCGCATAAATGACTCCAGCACCAAATAATTTGATGTCGAAACTTTAAAGCGTACTTAAACTCGGAAACTACATTCCTAAGTATAACCTTGTATTATCGCTCAGGCTATTGACACAAAACAAATAAACGTTTAGTTCAACGGATAATTGCAGTACCAAATATATATCAGTATTAACGAAGGGCGGCGGAGCATGGGTTAAAAATAAATAACAGTCCGTAACCGAATAACCAGGGGGTACCTTCTAGAGAGGCCAAATAAATATCAGTCCCCCCTCCTCTTATTCGGGTCACTACAGTTAGTATTTATGTTTTTCTACTAACAAATTATCCTATACATTTTAGTATCATATGACATTCTACAGGACATTTGATATGCTAGCCCACCACAACCTTGGAAACATTTTCAAATATGTCATATGATATTAAATAGACAGTATTTCAAATATCATATGATATTGCAGTACAAACAGTGAACGTACACCAGACAATTTAAATTTTTTGAATTTGATAGCGGTCAATGTGCAGCAAAATGTTTAGCCCGCTACTGTATTCATAGGGACAAAACATGTTCCATGTTGCCCATTTATAACGAGAATCCCGCATAACACATGATGCACGGTTTTCTGCGATCGTCTAACACAGCAAAAACGTCGCCGTGGGATCCAGCTATGCCATGTGAGATCAACATAAGCGTAAAGTTCACGAGTACGTGCAGTATGAAATCGCTACAAAGCTTCTAAGCGCATTCGGGCTAGCCAGGGTGCAATTGGAGGTGAAAATCACCGGAGCCGGAGGTCAGCAGGAAGTGAAGCCGGAGGTGAGAAACGAAGATAGGTGTAGTGACCCGAAAAAGAGGGGGCTGATATTTATTTGGCCTCTCCGGAAGGTACCCCCTTGTTATTTGATTACGTACTGTTATATGTTTTCAACCCGCCCTCCGGCCCCCTTCGTTAATACTGATATGTACTCGGTATGCCTACTATCCGTTGAATTAAACGTTTTTTGCAATGCATCAAAAGCTTGCGCCATAATACTAAGTTATACTTTGGAATCCTTTCAAAACTTAAATACGCTTTAAAGTTTCGAACTCAACTTTATTGGGTCCTGGAGTCATATTTGGTTCTGGAGTCACTTATGCTCTTCAATTAGGAATAATTGATAATTATGAACTCTAATTGGGGTTTACGGACACTATCCGCAAAGTGAAAAATATACCGGAGCATAGAACACCAGAGGTCGATTTTCTGCCGGAGCCAGAATGACGACCCGCTTCTATATGGGGGTTAAAACTCCCACAAGAAAACGGTTTCGAATACTATCTTGAAACCATCTCTGAAGAAATTGAATATATTCATGAGGAAAGG
Source organism: Enoplolaimus lenunculus (assembly GCA_030248215.1). NCBI lineage: Eukaryota > Metazoa > Nematoda > Enoplea > Enoplida > Thoracostomopsidae > Enoplolaimus > Enoplolaimus lenunculus. Next base: position 81,456 of record JASANG010001571.1, read on the forward strand.
GTTTGTCTTTTATATTTTAGCTCAGTGATGCGAAAACAGACCAATGTAAAGATCAGGAACGGAACGTTTTTCTGCAGGACTACCATAGTTTTGCTTTAGACACCTTTTTTGCTTAGTCTTAGGATTTCAGTCAATTTTTATTAAACATTATTAACTATAACGCTATGGTGTATAATACAGGGCCCATGTTACTTTAAGGGGCGTCCAGTATTCTGGTTTTTTCATAAAAGACTACGTTTAGATTCTAGATATTTTTTGCTTAGGCTTAGGCTTAGGCTTAAAACACGTCTTTGTAACGCTTAGGCTTAGGCTTAGGTATACTCTTAATCTACTGTTGTGCCCCTTAAAGTAACATTGGCCGTAGAGAGTATGACACTTCTCCACTCATACGCTCGATCAGTTTAACATTATGAGGTCGTAAGTTGCTGTAACCCCTCCCTGATCTTGCGGGGGTATTAGATACATTCAAACCTTCAAACATAACAGAGCATCAAACCCCAATCGACAAACCGCTTTATTCTTAATAGGCTAATTTGAGTGTAGGCGATATCCCTCCAGGGTGGGACTGACATAAAACGTAGTCCGTGTCATTCAAAATGGATCTGGTCGAGTGTCATACTCCACACGTATAATTCACTCTTGCAATATGTAATAAATTAAATTTTAATAAAAATTGTCTCATATTTAAGAGATAATGTTCTGGTTTTAACGAATGTAGCAAAACAATTCGCAACTGTTATGTTTGAAAAATAAACTTCAAAACAAAACGTAATTTGTGTTGCGATTTCGAATCTTTCCGAGATAAAATTTTAGTAAATAAGATTCAGCTGATCATAATTGAAGACGCACATTTTTGATTGAAATTTCGGACTCTATTTCCTAAAAATGGCTATATATATTATATATAAACATACATTCATACATATATAATATATATATTTCAGATAAATTTGATATATTTTCTGCTTATACAGATTTCAGTAATTTTCTATGTTGCACGCATGTGTTCGATCGTCTTCAAACAGAAATTCAGTCATCCGAACTGTAAACCAGGAAACGATAAATCAAACGCTTTGCGTTTTGACGCTTCAGGCAAATTGTCGTCGTCCATGACAAAAGTTTCCGGTTCTTGCGGTGTGGCACGTTGTAATTTGAGTATTTCGACATGATCAGGCTGTAAATCAAACACCACCGATGTTCCAAAATTATTAACACTATCAGACGCGGCGTTCGATTCTTCGGCAACGTTTATCATTTCGTCGATGACGTTCTCGTCATTGATTGGTTCAATTTCATACACGTCACCACCGCTTGTTTTGATTGGATAATCCATTGGTAGAAATGAAAATGATCGATCTTGCGTATGAATCGGTATTACTACGAAAGACTCTGATGCTATAGGGCATAAAACGAATAAAATTATAACGAACATCAGCCAGTGGTTAATGTACGATAACGATATTTTGTTTACTATTTGAAAAGTCATAACTGAAAACCGAGAGTTAAAGTCGGTTCTTGTACACTTCCCATACATTTAATATTATGGCTTGGACTTAGATTTTGTTCAGGCTTATTCACGTTATAACCCGGGCAGGCAGAACACGGTTTGTCCCATGTTGATTTGACGTCAATCTTAAAATTCGAGCACTCATATCGGGTGAACAGACAAAACTCCAATATGATATTCAACAGGACAATTTGAGTATGTTACTTTAGTATGCAGACATTTGAAAATATATCATATGATATTTGCTGACAATACATCGAATACCATATGATATTGAAGGACAAAAGGTGACCTACATATGATGATAGCAGACAAGTAGGACTTTGAATATGATATGGGGACTATTAGCAGACAAAATGTAAGCAAATAGGCTAACCGGGGATAAAACGTGTCCCAGTCCCAAGCCGCCCCAGTTAAACGTGAACCCTGCATTACGCTTAAAATGACTTCGACAAAGGCTTTGGTTAAGATTCAGCTTAGTTAAACCGTTTCCTGGACCTAAAAGCCTAATCCTGCAAGGAAGCAGTGTACAAGAGCCGTTATAAATTCTTTGTACATAATACGCCACAAAGTGTATTTGGCAGTAGTCGCTTCGGAGGGAGTTGGGACAATGTGGACACTGTTTGGACAATGCCTGCCTTCTGACAATAAGTGTTTCTTTTGGTCAGACTCCGCATAATCGGTCACAAGATTCACTTCGGACAGATTCTGCAATATGCTTTAAACCCCGAGTCCCTACCTTCTGACGCACCAGACTCTGTATTATGCTTTAAACCCCGAGTGCCTACCCTTCTGACGCACTCATGACAAAACAGCTGTCCTTTCTATAACGTACTGACAAAGTGGCGTTTGTATGTGCCATAATGTGTCGAAGCATTCGCCGTTCAGAGGACCTGCCAGTGGTCTGGTGGGTCTACACTGTGTACGGGTGACTTTTGGATATATAATTTGAAAACACTGCAATTACAAACTTAGTGACACGAACGTGGGTATAATATTTACAGTAGCGTAGACAGTATAACGTGGATGATCCATTATAGTGGACTGAATTGCCACATATACACTTTAAATTTGTCCATAGCAGATTAAATCTTTAAATCTGCTACACTTGAGCAGACCTGTTTGAAAGCTTGTATTTCAGATTTTTGACAATCGGTCAATACTTGTGACAACTCTGGTTTATGATAAGTTGACACTTAAAATTTTTTCCCAAATTTGTTTAACCCATTCTGTGGAGTTCTAAACTCTTGATGCTATGTTATCTTTTCCTGGTTACTGGGAAGAAATACACAAGCCTAAAGTTTATAAACTAAACCTCAGCAACTTATTAATAGGTTTAATATGTGAGAAAGCTCAAAAAATTTACCGGATTCTATACATCAATGCATCTCATTTTAGTATTTTTGTATTTGAGATATCTAAAAGCAAATTCATATCGGTTTTGAAACTTTTAATTCTTAACCAGAAACGAGAAAAAATTTGAACTTTGAAAAATTTTGAATTCATTTTTAAACGAAACATTTTTTAACAGTTGTTTGACAATTACATTTTAACGATATTTTGCGAATTTGGTCTATAATTTGATGAAAATGACCAATTTGATTCGGCGTATTTCTGGTAAACGTTTAGAGTTTTTTTTACGGTTTTGGTTCATGAGCTTCAACCCACCCGACCAGGGTATGGCTTCAACCAGAATTACAAAATACCTAAACCGGAAAGAGAAATGTAAAAATACCAAAATTTGAGCCGGAAACGGAAGTGAGCTATAACTACACTGCAAAAAATGGTTAGTCAAATTGACTCTGTTCGAAATAGGCTTTTCGGGACTACACAAACTGAGTCAAATTCCACTCCGCCAGAGTCAAATTCGGCTCACCTGAGTCGCTCAGTGAGTGGCAATTAGAGACTCTGGCGGAGTCGAATTTGACTCATTTGTGTAGTCCCGAAAAGTCTATTTCGCAGGTCAATTTGTCTAACCATTTTTTTGCAGTGTAGCACCGAATCGTAATTTTGTTTAAGTAAAAAAATTGCTTGATTAAATACAGGATTCACAATTAAAACTGAAAATATTTTGTTTTTGAAATTTTTTTGCGTAAAAGTTTTTTAAAATTTAACGGATTTTGTGCTTCACATTCAGATAAACGGAGTATTAAATTTAGTTAGGAAACCTTCACAATTTCTATTCACAAATCTTTGAAATACTAAAATAGTGCAATCAGCACTTTTAGCACCTGAAAATACATTTCGCAGGAATATTTTTCAAAATTTAAATTGTTAATATTTTTTATATTAAATAATCATATTGTTTTCAAAAAATCCTTTTTGTGTCAAATTAATTGATACTGCACGTGG